>PVKH010009164.1:0-19012 GCA_004027955.1 Chaetophractus vellerosus
GGCACACATTTCTTCTGTAAGGTGCCACCTTTCAGATGTTCGGCGGCATTTGGAATATATAAACCATGATGGCCACGGCAGTTTCTTGGGTGTTCTTAAAGTGAACATGAAGTCTTAAATCTGTATTTGCATGATTTTATGGGGCTTTCAGAGGTCACTTCAGACCCCTTATATGAAGAGTGAACAATGAGTTTTGAGAGTAGCTCCAAGCCATAGTATAGGGGCCACCCTGATCCTTTCTGCACATGGGTCTTGACTTGGGCATGTGCATGTGGCCCATTTTCACTGTTTTGAAAGTACCCTCTTCCCTAGGAAATAGTTTCCCAGGCACTTTACTATGCGTCCTACAGCCAGCAATCCCTTGCCCCAGGCAGCATGACTTAACTGCTCTCCAGCAGTGTTTTGCAGGAGAATTCCATGAATTGTGTTCTACAGGGCAAGTTCTGGAATGGCAAGTCCTTCAGGCCACCAACAGACAGATCAGGCCAGAGTTGGAATTTCTCAGTAAGCTCACAGGAGTTACTTTGCTCCTTCTGTAACCAGGGATCCGTACTGGGAGCATGGGCCAGTTCCATATAGAGCCAATGCGGGATAGGAGAGGAGCCCGTCAGGCTGCCGTGAGATCCTACTGCTTTTACATCGTCTTTTTCTTGATTTGTCACTCACCGTGTTTGCAGCCTTTTAACTGTTTTTTACATCTTTGAGAAAGAAGTTTCTGTCAGTTCTTGCTTTGTTCAGAACTTCTTTGGGGAGACTGAGCTCTGAAGTATCTCACTCTGCCATCTTGGTTGGGGTGTGTTCCCCTCTTTTTTAAAAAGTTAACATTGCATCACAATTTATTTCCCTGTAGCTTCACAATACAGGTAGGATTGGGAAAAGTAATGGAGATTCCCTGAGAGAAGATAAAAGATGTTGTTAAAGAAGGGACCAGCATGAGAGTTCAGGAAATTGCTATATTCTGGGTTTATTTTTTTGTAAAGTAGAAAGTTATATACTTGTACAGATTTATCCTTAGAATACCATTTATCTTGGGCTCCAAGGTCTTAAAGGGAAAGAACAGTACTTACATAACATTTTGGAAATTAATATAACAATCTGGTTTTACATGTATCATTTTATGAACTACCCAAGAGGTAAGTACAGATGAGGCTATCAAGGCACAGAACGGACGGATATATTTAAAAGAGGTGAGAAGAGAAGAGCATTACAAGCAGTTTGGAGCACAACAGATTTTTCTTGGTTAAAAATACGCACAGACAGAAGAGCTGTGGAGATAACATTTGTTCAATATAGTATTAAGATAGGGAACAAAACATAGAAGTACCAGTGGAGTCTGCTTCAGTGTTCACAATTCTCAAGGGGAAATAACTCTAAGTCACTTAACCTCACTCACCTTAGTTCTCTTGTTGGTATAATGCAGTGCTTATGCGAACTCAATACATGTCAAAAAATATCTGTGAGGCATTGTTTAAAATTGACCGTCTGGATTTCTTCATGCATGCCTGGTTATTATTTATTAATATATATATTGTGGGCAAGGCTAAAATGGAAGGAAAAGATGAAAGGCAGATCTGCAAAGTGAAGAAGTGGGGTTAAGCACAATGCAAGAGAAGCTCTTATATTAGTTCAGGTAGATGTTAACAAACAGTCAATCAAATCTATATTCATTATCCTTTTTAAGACTAATAATGGTTTGTTAACTGAGCAAGCTGGCAGATGTTAGAGGAATGTGATGAGATCTTGGGGCAGCTATGGCCAGTTGATGACTGACTGACCAATTTCAAAAGATACTATGAAGGATCATAAAGTTTAGTTCCATGTATATTTTGATGGTAGTTGCATCTATATTTAAAGCTTTCTGTCACTGGAAACACTCTTGGTGTTGTCAGACTGTCTATTGGACTGGATGAGCTGTAAGTTCTTGCAATTGAATGTCAATAAGACCAAAGCAATTTTGGTTGATTCATAGCACCAGCTTAAGCATATTCACTTGCACAGATTATATTTGACAGATAGTTACCTTCAGCTGAACTCTGTGGTTAGAAGCTTGGGCATACTCTTGACAGTGAGCTTAGAGTTGATGCCTAATGTTTATTTCATATCCTGTTTTTACCTTCCCTAATACTGCATGTGTAAATATATATTTAAATACATTCACAGCTGATCCCCTTGTCAGCCCACTTGTTATCTCTGGACAGAATGCTTTAATGATTCAATTTCATTATTTTAATAAAAATGACGTACTCATCCAGTTTTAATTCCATTAAATCAGATGAGTAATGATTAATTTTAAAGGGTCTCCTTGATGAACAGTTGCAACACGGTAATGCAGGAATACGCCCAAGTGATGAGAGAATTCTCACAGCTCACATAAACTTAATATTTTCCAAATTTGGTATGTGATAATAAACACCAAGGGAATATATCTACAATTACGTAAACTTTCATTTTTCATTATTTAGTTCATTCATTTCTTTTCACATTTTACATGTAGAATTACCCATTTCAAGAATATTTAGCTTTCAAGATAAGTATAATTTAACTAATGTTTTAAAATAATTTTATTGAACTATTACATACTTAAAATATAAGAAAATTTAAAAATGCTGCCATTTATTAATATTTAGATGAGGAAAATAACTTTAAGAGTTGGGTTTTATGTTCAGAAAGAGGTACAATTATAGTATGAATTCATTCATCATTATGGATTATATTCTCAACTTTTCTGTTATATTAAATTCATTATGATTCCAATGGGGAAATGTAAGGAAGTCAAACGAAGGGATATATAGATCTAATAATTTGAGCCAGGATCCCTATTCAAATAATGCTGTAAAGCTCTTGAATCCCTTTATTTGACTAGGTGAATGGCAAATATGTTTGCATCAGCCTAAACTTAGCTTGGAAATAGTGGCTTCAAAGTAAATTCTTTTTACACATGCATTTCTGTCTTTTCTAGAATCTACAATTTTAAGGCATTAAACAATTCAAATTATGTAGTTACACATTTCAGACAGGAGTGAAACTCTTGCCAAAAAGGTAAAATATTTTCAAAATTATTTTTCTACATTTACTGACTTTCTATTTCTTGCTCTTTTTAAAAACTGACAGTCATTTTTTTTTTCATTTTTCTCTTTTACTGACAGCTAGTAAATGTACTGACAGTTGAGAAGCGAGATGTAAATGCAATTCACTATTATTTTGTCCATCTGACACCTGGGCATTAGTGGAAATGCTTGGTTATATTTTAAAATAAAAACTAAAATCATTTCCAATAGTTCTGTCGGGAAGGTGTATGGGAAAACTCTTCTCTGTAAATAAAAATGTCTTTGAAGCAAGATTGTAGTATATTTTGAAATGCCATACTTTCCTGATTAAGTTGTGAATGGAATTGGTATTTAAATAAAGAGGCTAATTACTTAATGTGTATATCTACTTTCTATTCCATTAGTTATAAATCTTTTCAGCACGTACATCTCTTTTAGAAATTAATGGAAATTATGTAAGAGGAAAAAAAGAAGGCAAGTTAAGAAGGTGATGAATATTAGGTTAAGAATTTATTACTACTTATATATAAATTCAAGAATAAAAATTAAAGATTAGTATATTTTAATTTAAAAAATTATGTTTAGTAAATTTATCACTTGAGGAAATGGAACATAAGTGGTTGTACGTGAAGAATTATACTCTATTGATAGATGTATGGTATATGGGATAAAAATGGACCAACAATTTTATCATGGAATGACTATTTCATTCCCTACTTCTGTTAAAAAATGATTTGTTATTTCGCTACATGGTAAATAACAGTTGAGTTTCAAAACATAATTGGAAAAGAATTGAAAGCAGAGACTCAAACAGATACTTATACACCGATGTTCATAGCAGCATTATTCACGATGGCCAAAAGATGGAAGCAACCCAAATGTCCATCAAACAATGAATGGATAAACAAAATGTGATTGTTCTGCTAAAAAAAGAGGTAGAAACTTTAAGTGCTATGCAGAGACAGTTTTATTATTAAATGTTTTGTTAAGGAAGAGGCAAGAACTCTAAATGCTATGCAAAGGCAGATTTATTCAATCAAATGAGTTTCAGGTTATATTAAAGGCTTATAACAATTAAGCAATCACAAAAAAGAAGCAATTAATTAAAGACATAGGAAAGAATGAAAGTATATACAACCACTCACCAAATTAGGGGAAAACTCAACATCTGAACTCTTACATGGCCGGGGGGCCCTTTGTGGCTGATCAGGGTCCTGATTGGAAAAAATGTAAAAGATTGGTTCCAATGTATGGGATGGCTGATCCCACGCAGGGCGTCCCCTCCTGGGTGAGGCTCCGACTGGCAGCTTGGGGACCATCCCTTTTAAGGGGTTCCAAACCTCAGAACTCCAATGGGTCTTGCAACTCGTGAGGAATGACCTCATCGAAAGTAACCAAATCCATCTGGTGGGAGTGTGGTCAGCCCCCCACAGGAGAGACGGGGTGTCTCGAGGGGTCTTTGTTCTATTCTATTTATGGTACACCGAACAGGAACATAAAGGTTTTTAGCTTTTAGTTTTACAGGGGATACAAACAGGATGTGTAGATATCACGTCTGGTGACTTGCTCCTTCTAAACTTTTGTTTTTTGGGTAGTGATGATGGGGTTGCCTGCATAGCAGCATTATAACATTCCAAAGGACAAAGGACAAGTTAATCATTCACAATGCTATGCTGAAACAGCAAAGACTATTGATTAGGAAGCTTATGAATTCACAATTCTTAATAATAATTTTCTTATAGTGCATCAGTGGTATTACATCCTTATAATGGAATATTATTCAGCATTAAAAAGGAATGAAATTCAGGCTCATGTGACAACATGGATGAAACTTGAAGACATCATGTTGAGTAAAATAAGCCAGACAGAAAAGGGCAAATATTGTAAGATCTCACTGATATGAAATAATTAGAATTAGCAAACTCATCAAGTCAAAATCTAGAATATATAGGTTACCAGGAGCCGGGTTAGGGATGGGGAATGGGGAGTTAATCCTTAAATTGCACAGAATTTCTATTTCAGATGATGGTAGAGTTTTGGTAGTGGATGGTAGTGATGGTAGCACAACATTGTGAATGTAATTAACAGAATCGAATTATATATATGAATTTGGTTAAAAAGGGATATATTAAGTTGTATATATGTTACTAGAATAAAAATTAAAAGAAAATGAGGGAGCAGATGTAGCTCAAGTGGTTGAGCACCTGCTTCCCATGTATAAGGTCCTGAGTTTGATCCCAGGTTCGATCCCAGGTACCTCTTAAAAACAAAAACAAGCAAACAATCAAAAACCAACTCTCATTGGGGAGCACATGTAGCTCAGTGGTTGAGCGCCTGCTTGGTATGTACGAGGGCCTGGGTTCCATCCCTGGTACCTAAGAAAATGATTTGTAAAAAAGTCTGTAAAACACAGTAAACCCTGTTGTAAATGATGGACTATCAAAAGCAAAAACAAAAACCCACAATGAGATAAATAAGTGATTAACATAAAATTTTTTTAGGAAGCACTGGGGATCAAACCCAGGACCTCGTACATGGGAAGCAGGAGCTCAGCCACTTGAGCTACTTCTGTTCCCCAGCATCAATTTATTTACTGCTTAGAAGAGGTACACAGATCTTTATTTCATCCTTTTTTTTTTATCCAACATTATTTTTATGTATGTGGGAACTGGAAGAGCAGAGGATTTATGACTTTTAGATTTTATATTGAAGTACTCAAGTATAACTTGATCAACTTATGCAAGAACATTTTCTTCTTTTCAATTACAAGCAGTGTTCAAGAAATGGGCTCTCAGTTTCTTGAATTGTTTTATTCTGCTTTTGTCACTACTTTTTATGTTTTTTTCCTTGTTTTGCAACTATATGTAACTGTGAAAACTTGTCATAAAAACTTAAAATTGATTGCCTTTACACATAGTAATTTCAATCTCACTTTAATTGTTTGAAGAATACCTACTGGGATGCAAGGAAAGACTTGCAGGACGAGCTACAAAAGGCAGGAATTTCCCCACAGAAAAAGCAGCAGGAGCTTCCTTGGCAGGAGCTTCAGCAAGTGGTGTCAGAAGCTTAGAAGTTGCCATTGGACTGTCAAGTATTATGCAGATAAATTGTAGCTCTGGCTTGTTCTTTATGTCATTCCTTGATTTTTCTCTCTGTTAACACGGCATTTGCATCTTTTGGTCTGACTGAGAACAAGGACCTGGGCAAATGCCTCATGACATGCAGAAAGCTGCTTTGATGTTAAAGTGATATGTTTTCTTGTTCACTATGCTCACAGTAAAAATTCATCTTCTGTGTCTTAAATCATTTGGAATTCCTTTGTGTATTTGCTATTTTCATTTTAAGTCAAAAATTAAAATAAAAAAATACTAATAAAAAAACCCCACAAAAACAAAAAAATACATTAAAAAACACACAAAAAATTAGTTGGCTATAAGCAACAACAATAAAAAAGCAGCATCAACAAAACAAAACAAAGTTAATTGGTCTCCAGTGAAAGATTCTTGAAGAGGAGATATTTAAGCATGGCTTCAAAGCCAGTACCCAGGAAGGTAGGCCATTAAAACAATCCTATCTGCAGAAAAAGTATCATTCCTTGTCATGTGCTCGTCTCATTACTCTCTCAATTTGGAGACTCTATTTGGGTGGCTAGAATTTTGGTTTTTGAAAAATTAATGTGTTATAGTCATACCTACTGAGTTAAATTTATGGAAATCTATTACTTTTGATTTTAAATAGCCAGGTAACTGGTTTGTGACAGAATGCAGTCAGTCCTAGGCAAAGACTTTTCCAGTTCCCAGTAATTCTGTGCCTGGGAAGCTGCTTATTGTGTGTCATCCGCTTGATTCTCAAGAGGTTTGAACAGAAGGGAAGGTTGGAAGGTCAGGAGTGCCTGATGCTATTCAACCAGATGTTTGAGTAGATCCCCACACCGGAATTTTGCCTCATACCTAATTCAGACGGTATAATAATGGGGGGAATGGAAGGCAAGGAGGCCCGATGGAGATGGCCTTTCAGGTTAAATGTTAAAATAAGGTCCTTTAGTTATTTATTTATTTTTTCTGTCTGTGGTGGCAGAGGGGCATTAAAGACTCCATGACACATTTTGGAAGTGTTGCTATAAAATAGATTGTAACATCTGAGGTTCTGTAAAGGGTATTATTGAGTACTTAAGAGATTCTGTGTTTGCCTACTGAAGTCACTGTACTGCCAATATCTACCTCATTCATTTGTAAGGCACGTTGGCCCACCTGGAGAATATGTAAAATATTAAACAATCTCTATATCCAAAGTTTTCTTGTCTAATAATTACAAAATGTTCAGCGTTTGAAGAAAATAGTCTAAGAGCCACAATAATGGCCTTGGATAGTTTAACTTGCATGGAATATCCCAAGTGGAAAAATTTAACCTGTATTGATGACTTTTTTCATCGGGTCAGCCACATCATGCTAAATTATGAAAAACGGAAATGTTAAATTTGACTTTATAGTTTCTTTTCACTGCCAAAATGTCATGGGCTTTTAAAAAATATGTTTTTATTACAGAAGTTGTGAACTTACAAAACAATCATGCACACGTGTAGAATTCCATATAACAACCCTTCACCAACACATCCCACCCCACACCGTTGTGGAACATTTGTTACAGATTAGGAGATACTATCATCAGACTATTACCATGAACTATGGTCTATAGTGTACATTTGGCATATTTTTTTCCACACCCCCCTATTATTAACCCAGTACCTCTTTGGCATTGATGCAAGAATATTACAGTATTGCTGTTAACTATCTTCCATAGTTTACATTAATTGTATTTTTCCCATGCTTCTCCACATTCCCATCACCCTGCAATAGTGACGTACATCCATTCTAGTTCACAGAAGGACAATATTACATTTGAAATATTAACCACAATTCTCATCTGCTTCTGGGTTCACTGTGTTATTCAGTCCCTAGATTATTCTCTAGCTTTTTCTCAATTGACATTTATGTCCTTAGACTACCCATTTCAGCAACAATCCCATTTATAAACCATTTATAAACCAGCTGTTATTCACTATAATGTGTTACCAATAACTCTATCCATTTCCACACATTTACAGTCAAGTTAATTAGAACTTCAACATGCATTAAGCATCAGTACTCCTTCACAACCCTCTTCTTATCTCCTAATAATCTATACTCTAGGTTTTAACTCCATGCATTTGTTCTTCGTATTTAGTTCATATTAGTGAGACATGCAATATTTGTTCTTTTGTGTCTGGTTTATTTCACTTAACAAAATGTCTTCAAGGTTCATCCCTGCTATCATGTGTCCCAATTTCATTTCTTCTTACAGCAGCATAATATTCCATCATATGTATATATGACATTTTGTTTATCCATTCATTGATTGATAGACACTTGGGTTGGTTCCATCTTTTGGCAATTGTGAATAACACTGCTATGAACATCGGTGTGCAGATGTGTATTTGCGTCACAGTTTTTAGGCCTTCTGTATATATTCCTAGTGGAGAAATTGCTGGATCTTATGCAGTTCTATATTTAGCTTCCTGAGCAACCACCAAACTGTCTTCCACAGAGGCTGCACCATTTTACATTCCCACCAACAGTGAAGGAGTGTTCCTCTTTCTCCCCATCTTCTCCAGCACTTAATGCTTTCTATTTTTTAAAATAATGGTCATTCTTTATGGTATGAGATGATATCTCATTGTTGTTTTGATTTGCATTTGCCTGATAGCTGGTGATGTTGAACATTTTTCATGTGCTTTTTGGCTATTTGTATTTCCTCTTTTGTAATTGCTTTAAAATTTAATTCATTTATTAAATTGAGCACTAACTATGTGAAGGCAATGTGTATTGTTTTTGGAGTGTGACAAATAGAATCTTGGTCTAAAGGAGCTTAGTGGAAGAGATAAGACATACATACTAGTATATTTGTAAAATAATAAATGAGTGGTTGTAGTTGCAACTGATTTCTGATTTCTTCCTTTTGTGGTGAAGTTTCAGGGATTATAAAGAATTTATCTTGGATCTTGAGGACAGAAAAGTTTTTAAGAGGTAGAAATGGAGAGAGAAGAACTTTGGGCAGTGTGGGGGTGGTGGGCTGGGATGTGGAAAAGCAGGAATATTCATGAAATGAGTGAGACTCACTGCTGAAGTTCGCCTCACGTAGCATTTGTGCAGGAATATAATAAAATGCGAAGATGAAGGAAGTTTATTATCAGATGATAGAATTTTGAATGCATTTGAGAGTATTGTTCAATAATTAAAGGGAAACAGATGGAAGTTTTTGAGCAGAGAAGGAATCTGATTAAAACAGTCCTTTATTTATTTTAAAAATCAGAGCTAATTTGACTCTGTGCCAGCACAGAGCCAATTTTAACTGAGTTCCAGTTGGATTGTGGACCAGTTAATCCCACAGACTCTAATGGACCTATTGATCATCCTTTATCATCACCCTGTGTCCATGCCTCTTCAGTTATGTTTTCTTCCAAATTCTCAAGTCATTATTTCTCTGTCCTTCATTTCTTTATTTTCCTCTTTCACATTTGGTCAACACTGTTATGCTATTGCAACTACCTTCCCTATACTTTCAACCTCTTTTTCAATAGTTTTACAATACCCTTGCCTTACATGAATGCTGATTATTTCCCTATAGGCACCCATTTCCTGCCATTTCAAGTTGAGAGGGCTTATTCGCCCCCTTTTGTACCTTAGTTCTGGGAGGAGGTAGAGTTGTACAGACTGTTATTCTTCTTATTCCTTCACCTTGTGTTGGAAAGAAACATTACCTCTAAGGCTCATGTTAAATAGGCGAATAACTTTCTTCAATACCTGCCTGTTTTTGTTTTTTTTTTTTGAAACCGTTGGCATCTTGGGCACCTTCCAGATACAATGAAAAATCTCTCACCTATGACTCCCAGTGTTTCTCTACATCATCATCATCATCTTCTGTTCAACGCTCATGTAATATCTCACTTTCTCTCCTCTTTACCTCACACACCCCATTAAAACCTCTCTTTCTAGTATCATATTCACTCAAAACGGTAACTTTTGGGTGAAGAAGTAAATCCCTAGGCACTTGCATTGTTTTTGAATACATGGGATCCCTTCTGGTTTCCTTTCTTTCCCTTCTAGGCTGGGCCACAAGAAACAGGACTCCAATAGTCCCTTAACCTTTTTCTTTTATGTCCCCTTGTTCTTTAATTTCCTCCCAAATAACTGTTCCCAAGTTATTCACCTGTTCTCCTAAATTTTTACAGATAGACTGCAGTATAATACCAAACAAACAAACAAACAAAAAAACCCCACAAATAAGTGTGTAGATTGAGGCCATTATAAATTAATGAGTTCCAACTGGAGCCAGACCCTCAGTGAAGCCTTAGGGAAAATTCCAGAGGTAGGGTTGTTGATTCAAAGGGTGTTCATAATTTTATTTTTGATACTTACTGACAAATTGCCTCCAGAAAATGTTCTACTAATTCTGATGTCTACCAAAAGTGAATCAGGCTCTCTCTGCCTAGAGAAGCCCACATCTGCAGGGTTGGAGTGTAACCCTGTTCTCTTTTCCCATTTCTCAATAGACTACTGGTCTACCTAAAAAACAAACAAACAAACAAACAAAAGTGAATCAGAGCAGAGTGCCTCTTCCTCAAATTCTTGTCAATACAGGGAATTGTCCTTTACCATTTTTCCAATATGACGAGCAAGATAATATCAGTGCATTCTGGTTTCATTTTGTATTTCTTATACTACTTAATGCATTTCTTGCCTTACTTATGCTTATTTGACAGTCTTATGTCTGTTGCTATTTTTATTTTTTAATAAGCCTTTCAAACATTAAGGATAGCTTCCTTCTGGTAATTTGGAAGGTAATAACTTTGTCTTTATTTATATCATATATTAAATATATAAATATATATTTAAAAATTTATATGCAAAAACATTTAAATTTGTTTTTCTCAATTCATACATTTCAGACGTAAAACTACATATTGACTTCCATAGGAAAGTAATGGAGTTATCATACTTTTGCTTTTACAATTCTTTCTCTTTCTTCCCACATTTCCTACAATTTTTTATTCTTCTGCATTTGGCATTTCTGGACCCTTTGATTTTTCATAATTCTAGCTCTGTATTCTGCCTGGTGCTCAGAGCAATGTTGCTTCTCAGCAAATATGAAGAAGTCTTAGGCACACACAAACATTTTGAGCTATTTGGAGAGAAATGCTATTTAAAATGTGTGTTCTGAATGACCTTCCGTTTAACAAGAGTGAATCTCATTCTCAGTTCCTGCCCAATTTCTAACCTCTTGAATTTTCTTTTATGTTGTTTCTCAGTGACTTTTGAAATAACACTCAATTTAGTATCATCCTCAGATTTTATCAATAGACTGTCTTCCTTGCAGATTAATGAAAACCTGAAATAAAACTGGAAGTCCTTATCAATCACTCCTTAATTCAATAAATATCTAGTTTTAAATACAAATGACAGTGCTGGAATTCAAATCCATGTAAAACATAGTTCAAATAAGATTGAATGAGTTTTTATGCATACCTGCCTCTTTTGTTCAATTATAGTTGTTTTATTCATTTTGTTTTCCATTCCTTTGCTGTACCTTATTCTGAGCTTGTTCATTAAAATATATATTCTTTCTAAACTCTGACTAGAGCACAAGTGGCGTACCCTCTAGGGAGGTAAATGTAATTTGTTTGATTGGGCACTCAAGTTTTCAATTGTTTTATTTTCCTTGGAGAAATAGAACCTTTCTAGCTTTCAGGTCAATTGGTGTAATGGTTGGATTCAGATGGAATGACACTTTCTCCCCCTTGTAAGTCTCTAGTTCCTCAGAGAAATCCTTGGGAAATCTGTTGACAACTTGCTGTCATCTAGCCAGTCTAATGGTATAATGACTTAGACACTGATTCCTGGTGGTGTGAAAGCCTGATGGTAAAGCAAAATTTTTAGGAGACCTCAAGTACATCTTTGTATAACTTGCTTAGGCAGTATCTACATTTATTTCTTGCAGTTAGTTTATCAGGTCTCTGCTGTTTTTTGCTGGAGGGAGGGATCTACAAAATTTAATCTGCACATACATGGCAGCAGCTGATAAAAAATGATACTATTATGAGGTATAGAAAAGAATACAATTATTATGAGTTGTTTTTGAATCCATGAAAGCTGAAAGCAGATGAGATCAGATTGGCCAAGCTATAGAAGCAGAAAGTCTGGGACAAAGGCTTATTGGCTTCAAACACCTGGGAGAGGGAGGACTGTCTCCTAGAAAACAGAGGGGCCAACCAAACCCCTGTAGAGAAGGAAATTCCAAAACAACTAACAAACAAAAGCCCAGAACAAGACAGAGGCCCAGAAAGACAAGGAAAACCCTGCACACTGCATTCACTTTTGGAAAACCTTCCTGATAGGAGGGCTGAATCTCAAAAAAATCTGTCTTATCACCAGTTGCTTACAAAACCAAGAAACAGACATCTCAGGGAATAAACCCCAGAGTTAACAAAAAATGTATAAGACTTCCTAAAGCTAAATAACAAAATGGCAGAAGAAACTCATATTGTCAATGAAATGCAAATGCATAAAATGTAATAATAAATCTATGGTTTGAAACATACAAAGTATAAAATATACTTGGAAACAAGTACATAAAGGTGAGGGGAGAGGGTTTTGAAAAAAGTGTATGTGTTTGCTATTGAAGTCAAGATGGATCAAACTAAATATGATCATTATATATTTAGTATGTTAAATTTTAACTCCATGGGGAAATTGAAAAATGTGTCCAGATTGAAATGAGAAGGGGCTCAAGGGGTAAAACATCAAAAAATAAAACATAAAAGTAGGTTTAAATGGGAGAATCGTGGACAAAAGAGTATAAGACTTACAAAAATTAACAGAAAAAAGTCCTGTATTATCAATAGTGACTTTAAATGTAAATGGATTAAACTCTCCAGTCAAAAAGAAGAGATTGGCAGAAATAAAAAAAGCATGACTGAACTATATGCTGTCTACAAGAGACTCACCTTTAATTAAAAAAATACAAGTAGGTTTAGGGTGAAAGGATAGAAAAAAATTATACCATGAAAGTAGTAACCAAAAGAGAGCTAGGGTGGCTATACTAAAATTGGATAGAATAGATTTTAAGTCAAAAACATCTAAGATGTACAAAGATGGTCATTATATACTGATAAAAGGGACAATTCAACAGGAAAGGACAATAATTATAAATATATATATATATATATATATATGCCTAAGAACAGAGTGTCTAAATGTATGAAGCAAATACTGATGGAATTGAAGGGAGAAATTGACGTTTCTACATCAATAGTAGGAGGTTTTAACACACCACCTCAGTAATGCAAAGAGCATCTAGTCAGAAGATCAATAAGGAAGTACAGGATATGAATGCTACACTAAACCAACTGTACCTAACAGATATATGACATTGGATCCAGCAAAAGCAGAATACACATACTTCTTGAGTGCACATGGATCATTCTCTATCAAAGACCATATGCTGGGTCACAAAACAAGTTCAATAAATTCAGAAATATTGAAATCATGTAATGTATATTCTCCAACCACAGCAGATTGAAGCTAGAACATCAGCAACAGAGGGAGAGAGAGAAAATTCACTACTATGCAGAAATTAAACAACATACTCTTAAACAACCAATGGATTAAAGAGGAAATCACAAGTGAAATTAGGAAATATTTTAAGGCCAGTGAAAATACAATCTACCAAAACTTATGGGATGCAGTGAAGGCAGTGCCAAGAGGGGAATTTATACTTCTAAATGCCTACAATAAAAAAAGAAAGACTTCAGCTCAGAGACCTACCTCAAAGCTGGAATTACTAGAAAGAGAAGAGCATTCCATGTTCAAGAATTGGAAGACTAAATTTTTTAAAGATGTCAATACTACCCAAAGCAATTTATAGATTCAATGCAATCCCAATAAAAAGTCTAATAACCCTATTTGCAGAAATGGAAAAGCCAATCATAAAATTTATAAAGAAGGGTAAGTGGTACTGTATAGCTGCAACCATCTTGTAAAACGAAATGAAGTTGGGGGATTCACACTTCTCTCACACTTCTTCTTAGAACGTATTACAACGCCATAGTAATCAAAACAGCATGGCACTGGCATAAGGACAGACATACAGGCAGTGGAATAGAATTGAGAGCTCAGAAATTAACACTCACATTTATGGCCTACTGATTTTTGACAAGGAGGCAAAGACTTCTCAAAAGAATAGTGTCTTCAACAAATGGTGCAGGAAAAACTTGATCCCACTAGAAATAAAGAGAAGGAAGCTCCATACCTCATACCTTATAACAAATCAACTCAAAATGGATCAAAGTCTTTAATATATGAGCTAGAACCATTAAAATCCTAGCTAAAAATATAGAGAAGCATCTTTAGAACCTTATGTTAGCTAATGGTTCCTTTGACTTCACATCCAAAGCACCAACAATGAAAGAAAAAATAGATAAGTGGGACCTCATCAAAATTAAAATCTTCTCTTCCTCAAAGGATTTTATCATAAAGGAAAATGACAAATTATACAATAGGAGAAAATATTTGGAGATCATATATTATCTGGTAAAGGTTTATTATCCAGAATATGTAAAGATAGCCTTCAATTTAACAACCAAAAGACATATCAATTTTAAAAAATGGACATACAAACAGACATCTCTCCAAATAAATTGTGGTTTATACATCCAATGTAATATTATTCAGCTGTAAAGAGGCGTGAAGTACTGATACGTGTGACAACATGAGTGAACTTTGAAGACAACATGTTAGGTGAAATAAGCCAGACACAAAAGGAGAAATGTGAGATCTCACTGATTTGAAACAGTTAGAATAAGCAAACTAGTAGAGTCAGAATCTAATATGGATTTCCAGGGGACAGACAGTAAAGGGAAGTTAAGGCTTAACATGTACAGGGTCCTATTTGGAACGATGGAAGTGTTTTGGTAATGGATGATGGTGATGGAAGCACAGCATTGTGAATACAATTAACAGCACTGAAATATTTATCTGAATATAATTAAAAGGGGAAATGTTACATTGTATATACGGTAACAGAATAAATTAAAAAGAACAAAAAACAAACCATGGGAACTCCACTACACAAACAGCGAACCCTAAGTTAAACCATGGACTTTAATTAAGAGTACAATTATAAAAACATGCTATCATCAATTGTAGCAAATGTTCCACACCAGTGCAAGGTGTTGGTGGAAAGTAGGGTATGGGAATCCTGTATTTTACGTGTGATTATTCTGTAAACCCACAAGTTCTCTAATAAAGAAAAAAGAAAATGGAAAAAAAAAAGAATCCTTTCACCCTTGGGTTGTTGTGTTGAGAATACATAGAAGGATAAGATGACTGAGTCGTGGAGACCAATTAGGAGGCCATTGCAAAAACCTGGGGGAGAGGTGATATTGGCTTGGACCAGGGTGGTAGCAGGGAGGTGGTAAGCAGCCATTTGAGTTTGGATATATTTTCAAAATAAGGACTCAGGATTTGCTGATGGCTTAGTTGTGTAAAAGGTAATCAATTAAGTAAATATGTTGAGGATAAGGGGAGCCAGATTTCTCCCTTTCAGGGAAGGGAGTTAAAATTAGGAAGCAATAAGAAGATCACAGCATGACCTGCATTTAATCATGAGGAAACATTAGACCAGGGGTTCTTAAGCAGGAGTCCACGGACCCCGAAGGAGTCCGTGAAAAGGTTTCAGGGGGTCCGTGAGCTTGAATTTTTTAAAAAAGCAACTTACTATCTTTATTTTCTCCAACCTCTAAGTGAAATCTAGCATTCCGTTCACTTATGAATGTATGCAATAAATAAATTCAATATTATTTCACCTGACTGGTAAAGGGGTCTGTGGAACAAAAAAGGTTAAGAACCCCTGCATGAGACAAACCAAATTAAGAAGCAATTAACAAAATTACAAGCTTATAGTCTTTACCAATGTTAAGATCATGAAAGTCAAGGGGAGACTAAGGAACTATTCTAGACCATAGGAGACCTAAGGGTCATGACAACTAAATGCCACCTGTAATTTTGGGTTGGATTTGTTTTCTATAAAAGACATCACTGGAACAATTAGCAAAACTTGGTTGGCATATAAGGACTAGATGGTAGTTATTTATCAGTGTTAATTTCCCAGTTTTGATGGTTGTGTTGTAGGTATGTAGGAAAATATCTTTTTGTTGTTGTTGTTGCAAGAACACACTAAATTATCAGGGGATAATGGGTCATTGTGCCAGCAACTTAATCTCGAAAGGTTGAGGAAAAAATTATTTTACTGTTCTTGTAACTTTCCTGTAGTTTTGAGATAGATTTCTAAGTAATAAAAATCCAAAACTACAGATAACTCTTTTGACAAATGCTGCTATAGTGGGAAGGAGAGACCTGGGGGAGTATTTGGAGGACTAGACTTCCAGGATGATTTCTCTCTCTCCTCTTTGTCCATAAGCACTTTATGCTTATTTATTTTATTACATTTACCACCTTGCATTGAAATTATTTTTATAAGCCTATATCCATTATATATTGGAAATTCCTTGCGGAAATAGGCTGTGCTTTATTCATTTTTACACTTATATGTAGCATAACACTTCGCATATCATAAGTACTCACTAAATAGTCAAACAATAGAAAGCATTTGGCTTTAAGTGAAGGTTACTCTGAGCAGGTTTCTTCATAAACAAGGAACACCAACTAAGAAGCTAGTTTCCTTTTAAGCAGAGAAAATCATAGTTAAAAAAATAAACATCTTAATTATTGGGGTATATAATATTGAAGAGTAAAGTTTACTAAGATGTTTTATAGCTAATTCTGATAATGTTTTGGAAATCATTTGTTCTCTCTCCATAGGATACAAAAAGCACCAATAATTTGCTGAGACAATTTAAGGATATAGAATATTGTGATCTCTGTGCGTAAAAAATATTCTGAAATGTGGAAGAATATGACACATTCCTAGGCAATAGTTACAGAAAATGGGTTGGCTCTATCCCCGTTCCCTAGGAAGTCAGTAATAAGTCAGATGATTGGCAGATTTTCTATAAATATGTAAATGAATAGCTTTCTTTGAAGTGGAGAAGAAAGAGAGAAATATAGTAGTTTGGGAAGAAGTAGCCATGAGAGTTCCCTGTCTAGTCAACACAGGACAAAGAAAACTATTTGCATTCCTCTGTTAAATTTTTAGAGATTGATTAAATCGGGAGCTTGTCTGTGGGAGACTGCAGTATATGGAAAGTGTTAATAGATATCAAGGGGAGAACAGTAAATCCAAAGGATCATACCTAGGGTGAAAATGTAATGCACTTAGGCTTTTACTGTAGATCACTGCAAGGGCCAAGCTTGCCTGAGTCACCCAGAGAGGAAAAACAAAAGTGTCATTCGAGAAAGGGGGAGTTTTCACATAAAATGGATGAGCTCATGGGAAATATAAAATAAAAACAAAAACAAACGAGAGATCTTTGAGGAGCATATTTATATATGAAGTCATTTCCCTGTGGCATCTTTATACAGATAAAGCAAATGAGGATTTAGGCAGTTACTCAGTGATTCAAACTCGTAGAAGCCACCTCTGCTCATTTGAAATAGTCGTGGGCAACCCACACAATTAAACTTCTGCCAAAGAAACCGTGACTGAATAATTGCCTCGACCCTTTATTTCTTTTGTTTGTATAAATATAGCTTAATACACAGAAACTATTTAATGTGTTGGAGTTTTTATAATTTTAGAAAAAAATCATGAGAGTAAACAAGGTCACTTTGGTAAGAATGCATAGAATCCCAGAATGGCACATTTAATCTGTAAGAATATGGTGGTTTTTGTTTTTTTTTTTTATTGCTTGGTGCAGCATTAACAATGTAGACCATGTTATTGATTTGATTTTGGGAGTATCAGTTAGTCAATCAGTTAATTAGTATTTATGGAGCTTCTGCCCAGTACTTAGGGCATGTTCATCAAATTTGCAAATGACACAGATCTTGGAGATGGAAAATATATTGGATAACAGACATGGGATCTAAAAAGACTTTGACAGTCTGGTGCAATGGGCTGTATCTAATAAGATGCAGTATAACATGGAAAAATATAAATTCCTGCCCTTGGGTCCACAAAACTAACATATGTACAGGATGGGGCAGTTGCTATTTAACAGTGATATAAGTGAAAAAAAGGACAATATTTTAGAATAGCCAGCACAACATAATTTATTGATTTTAGCTACATGATAACATTGCCAAAAATCTAGCCTGTAATTTTGGATTATGGGAAGGTGATACTCCAGTTCAGAGATTTTTATCATTTCAGGATCCATGTTTTAAGAAGAGAGAGACTCAAAACTATGCTATATTTAGAACATTGCATAAACTAATCATATTTATTCTGAAGAAGTCTTAGGATAGGAATGACATCTTACTTTACACGTATACAATTTTCACAAGGAGAAGTGATTCAGTTTGTTCAGTATGGTCTTGATAGTTAGAGCTGGGACTTACGAATGGAAGTTAGAAGGAGATGCCTTCCAACTTGATAATTTATAATCATAGACTGTATTCAAAGATTAAAAGGTTCCCAAGGTCTGCAGATTCAGAACACCGGAGCAATTGAGCCTCGATGTCTTTACCTGTAACATGGAGATAATGACACTACATTTTAGTTTCCTGAGCTGCCCAGAGCAAATACAATGGTTAAACAATGGGAATTTATTCGTTCATGGTTTTGAGGCCAGGAAAATGTCCAAATCATGTCATCATCAAGGCAATGCTTCCTTCCTAAAGAGCAGCTGTCGGTGATCCTTGGCTCTTCTGTCACATGGCAAAGTGCATGGTAGCATCTGCTGGTCTCTCTCTTCTCTTCTCAGTTTTGATTCCTGCTTCTTGCACCCATGGCTTTCTCTCTCTGTGTCTGAA
>PVKH010009165.1:0-19003 GCA_004027955.1 Chaetophractus vellerosus
CTGTACCCCCTAAAAATTGGCATGTCATAATGTCTCCTCTTTTTTCCCCCAGAACTGTATACTCCTCACATTCTAAAGATGGTAAACATGGAGACTCTTGTCTCCTTTTCACCATAGACATCTGCTCTCATTCAAAGGATAAAAAAACTTTTATTTAAAAATCTCCCCAGGAGCTGAATGCTTATATTCCTAGTTATAGCCCTTCTCCCACTCCCCCAAGAGAGGATTTATTTGCATTACAGAATAAATTATATATTCTTTATTTATTTTGGAAGGTAGGAGGGATCAGTGTGACAGCTCCTATATAAGCTTGGGGATGCATAATTTCAGAATTCTTCTTCTGTGGTACAGACACTGCTCAGGATACCTCTGGTTCTCATCAAGTACCTTCAGGAGGAATCGGAGCATGGGAAACAGCACTAAGCTATTCTGTGAGGAAATAAAAGCTTTTGGTATTTTTCCCGGGATCTAAATCTTGTATTCCTCCTAGTATATGTGTGGGTGTGTGGGTATGCCTGTGTATATCTATCTATATGTCTATCTGTCTATCTGTCCATCTATCCATCCATCCATTCATCCATCCATCCATCCATCCATCCACCCATCTTATATATGTATATCTACATAGCTATATCTCTCTCTATATATTTACGTATATCTGTCTACCTATCTAAAATTGTATAAGTGGGATATTATCTGAGATTCTTTATATATATATATATATATATATATATATATATATATAGCTCCATAAATATGGCAAAAAAGCAAGTTGATAAAAAATGTCTTAAGATTACTTTTTGAGAATTATTTGAAAAAATATTGCAAACCAAGCCTGCAACCTCTCAAACCCATTCCTTGGCCAACACACCTACATCAATAGAAGGGTCCATTGAAAACCATTCAGCCATCAAAAAGAGCATCTGTCTCATTGCCAACCTCCTATGTGGACAGAGAGCAAAATGGACAAAGATAAACCTTCCAGAAGGAATGATCCAGAGGCCACAGAGGACAATGAAAGAAGGAACTCCTGCCAGAGAGCACATCCAGTCATTACCAGATGGTCTAACTGTGCTGCCAGTACAGGAACCTTGTGTTTCCCATTCTTCCTTTTTCCAACTGTGGGGTTTGAAATGGGTAGTTCATGACCTCAATACAATTGTATATTGAATATCTCAAGGGCACACAACTTGAATTTTAATTTGAAGTTGTAATGTAAATTTTTCTACCTAGAGCATTACTTGCCCAGGAGATACCAAAATTGCTGTGTTTTATCACAAACATTACAAACAACTAAAGCTATTAAAAAAACATGATTTTGGAGTGACTCTCATTTGCCAGAGCCTCCCTGGGCTTAACTGAAGTCTCCCTCCTGACCAGTGAGCAGTGGCTCTTGTTATAGTTTTCTATGTGCAGACAACTGGACTCATTCTTTTCTAACCAGAGTTCCTTTCAATCTTCATTAACAAAACTAAGATGTAATAATACAACATATCCTCCATGCTTTCTAGCACTTAGAAACCTCTGATTTTCCCACTTATCGGCCTACTCAGTGAATTTCTTCATTAGTGTCTCCTTGCCTAGTAAGTTAATAAGTTAAGTTTGTTGCTGTTGTTTTATTTTATTTTTTGTATTAAAAAATACTGGTAGTCATTGGTTGGAGAGGTTGCAACACAATACTGAGTTACATCTAGTGCACATCATATTAAGATCTTGAGCTGAACGCATATATTGTTGGTTGGTGCTTCACTATCACACACATATACACACACACACTAATCCCAGCAGGGGGACTGAATGTGCACAACAGAAGAGCAGTGTGCCTGAATATCCAAGTTGATAAATACGCAGATTTTTTGCAGAGAGAGATTGGCAGTGGTCCCCTAATATCTGTTTATCACTTCTTTGTGATCATTGGATGATCAGATATATTGCTACCTAATATAGTATTTTTCTAGCCTCCTTTGTTAGGTGTAGCTATGCAAAAATGTTCCAACCCCTTGTAAGTAAGGGGATGCATACACAGCTTCCAGGAACATTCTTTAAGTGATAGTGGGCATTTGTTTCTTCTCTGACCCTATTCCTTTCTGAAGGCTGGAATGCAAATGAGATGGCTTTGTTGGATTGATCAACTTGTAAGTGAGATGACCTTGAAAATGAAGGCTAGGTAAGGTGGAACAAGATAAAATTAACACAAGTCCCTGAAGACTTTGTGGACCAGAGCACAATATTTACCTTGGATTTCATTCCTCTCAACTCCTGCATGAAAGAGAGAAACTTCTATTTCTTTAACCATTGTCATTCATTATTCCTGTTATTTCTTCAAATAACTGTGGACTCTGTTATTTCTAGTCAAACTGAAACCTAACTAATAAACTCAGCAACTTAAACTATTAAACAAATGACTTTTTAAGACAAATGTTTTAGCCTTTTTTTCATTCTTATGGACAACACTGGAATTGTTTTTGGTGCATAAAATTCATTTAATAGCACAATCAGAGCTTGAAATTTATAATCACACCAACATTTGCTATCTAATATCTAAAATTTAGAGACCCTACGTCCATCACAGTGCCCTCCCTCATAATTTGAAACCCACTAAATCTAGTTATCAGTGATGAATATCTTCTTTCTCTGGATTCCTTTAGCATCTGTGTTTTATACCATGCATTATCTTACTACATTACAAAAACAAATTATGTTTTATAGTGGTTTCATAATAGTTTTCATTGTTATTTTCTTTTTGACAGTTATATGAGAAATATGCTAACAAAATTATAGCTACCATTTTCTGAGGATTTGTGCCAAATTTTCAATGTATCAATTTGTTAACAATAGTGCATTCACTTTACATGTGGGCACAGGAGGACTTGAAGCATTTAAATAAAGTCTTCAGGGTAATGTTTTAGCTTCCTGGCTACTAAAACAAATACCATCCAATGGGTTCCCTTAATAACAGGAATATATTGGCTCCAGATTTCGGAAGCCAGAAGGCTTGTTTCCTCCTAAGGTCAGTACATTCTGGCAGGCCTGCAATCTATGTGTTTCCTTGGCTTTTTCATCACATGGCAATACGTGTGGCGATGTCTTCTTTCTCTTCTGGTTTCATTTACTTCCAGCTTCTGGCTGCTTTCCTTGGATTTTTTCCTGTGGTCTTCTCTGTAAGACTTCCATTAGTAGGACTGATACACATCATCCTTCAGATGGCCACACCTTAACTAAAAATCACATTTTCCAGAGATCATACTTACAATCGGTTAATATCCACAGGAATGGATTAAGATTAAGAACACATTTTTTTTTCTGGGATACATAAATCTAAGTCACTACAGTCACACAAGGATTAGGTAATAAAATAAACATCTGAACCCAAGGAGTCAGCTCAAGGGAATAAAGTAATGAATGCAATCCACGGAGAGACATTTTACTTTTTTTGCATGTTTAACATATATTGATATAGAGAACAGTTCTCTAGGGATCCATTTATTTTGTGGTCATTTCAGTGTGTTCTAGATACAGATTTTTCAGACCAACCACAAATCCCTCTAGGAGCTCTAAAATGCTTCTGACCATGTCACAAACCATAATATCTATGTTCAGAAGTGAGACAATGCCTAGGAATGACTGCAAAGCAATCTCAATCATAAAGGATACAACCTTAATAGAATTTAAATGCACACAGCCATGTGAAGACCAAGAGACAGGCTGGACAATGATAAATCATCATTTACTTCAAGGGCTTACTATATAGCCCATGATGTCGGTATAATTAGCATTACTAGGTAACTCACTGCTAGTGTGGAATAAGGTGAGAAATTAGGAAACATGTTCCTGTGGTGTGCTATTGTGATTGCAATTTAGCTATCTGTCATTATTATGGATCTGACTGATTCAATAACTTGAGGAGTACCCTATGCTTGTATAATTAAATATAATGTGATAAGGTAAAATATTAAATTTATTTATTTTACTAAATAATATTTATGTAGTAATAATTCCTACTTCATGTGTTGTTTTGCAGTCCTTCTGGTAGGGAAGTGCTAAGATTTAAATAAATTTGAAGGAGAGAAAGAGTAGCACACTTTTAAGAACAGTAAATTTTAAAAGTACCTTCTGCCAGACGTATTTGCATGTAATACCCAAACTACTAGCAAACATTAGGAAGTTCAAAGTTAATTGTCTTAAAATGATATATACTTTTCTATATGTATATATCATATATTTATACACTGTATATGTATAAATATGTGTATGCATGCATATATATGTATGTCTGACTGTCTGCCTAACTATCTATCTGTATTTATCTGAGCTCTATTTTTAATCTGACAGGTATAGGTGTCATTCAAACATTTCCTGTACTGGAACTTTTTTTAAAATAAAATTTTATTGAAGTTTATCACTTATGCATGAACATACATAAGCAATAAATGTATGTTTAAATTTGTGAATTTACAACACAAACATATATATCATCATACAAGGCTCCTATACATCTCCCCACCACCTGCACCATACATTGTTGTGAAACATTTGTTACAAAATAGGAAAGAGCATTGTCAAAATAGGACTACTAATGATAGCCGTATCTTATATTTGGTGTATTTTTCCCCAACCCAATCAATTATTAACACCCTATATTAGTATTATTTGTTCGTTATCATTCAAGAGAAAATGTTCTCATATTTATCCTGTCAACCACAGTCCACCATCAACCACTGGATTCCCTGTGCTTTACATCCCCCTGCTTTGTATAATCCATTCAAAGTGTATACTTAGTGGCTCTAATTTTCATCACAGAGTTGTACTGTCATCATGCCAGTCAATTTTAGAATGTTTTCATTATACCAAAAGGAAAAATTGCATACCCCCTTATAACCCCTATATTTTGCCCCTCAGTATTGAAATAATATCTTCTTGCCATTGCTGCAAAATATTACAATATGACTGCTATCAATCATCCATAATTTATATTAGTTGTAATTTTCCCGTGTATCACCATATTCTTAGCACTTTGTAAAAGAAGAGCATTCTTATATATATACTATTAACCACAATCTTCATCTACCACTGAACCTTTAAATACGATTTTCATTAATACTCTTCCTTAAGAGGAGAAACTTATCCATAATACTTGCTAATATCTGTTTCTTGGGGAAAGTTTTCCTTTAGAACAGTTTTCTACTATTTTTGGGTTTCTTTTTTTGTTTTGTTTTTTTTGCTTTTTTTTGTAAATGAATGACTTTTAAAGCCTGGTGATCTAAAACTTTCATTCTGAAAGGAAATTCAGTCCCAATTCCAATGTCTAGTATAAGCTTACTTAACTAGTTTAAAGTGTAATTTATACTAGAATAAAAAAAAATCCCAGGTTTTTGTTTGAGTTCTTTCCAATACACCCTACAGTCTCTTTTCCTTTAATATGCTACAAACCCCAGTCTACATTTTAATGAAATAAAAGTACATAAACATGGCTTTATACTTCCTAGTTTATTTTATACTTCTAATCAAGTGGTCTGCCTTTTCTGGGGGTGAGGTGAGTTTGCTTTTTTTTTTATTAGTTAAGAAAAATAGAAGCAGCATCAGGGAAGTACATTAATGTGTTGATAAAATGTTCTTACATACTTGCTTAAATTATGTATTTGATTAGAACTGCTATAACAGCCTTGCCTTTCTAACCAGTAAAATGAACCCCATGTATCAAGGTAATGATCAGACCTTTAACATGATACATTGCACTGTACAATACCTGTACAAATGAACAAGTAAAGAATAATTACAAAGGAAGTGTGGGTTTGAGGAAACAACTTCACAATTAAAGGCATGCATCAAAGAATGCCAGTATTTATAGGTTTGAATGTGTATTTTTAGTAACCAGCATGGTGTTTTAGCAATTATAAGATGTAAACTATTAAAATGAGAAGATGAGTGTTTTTCCATGTAGCACATATTAAAGCCATTTGCATCACTGTTTTATGTCAAAAACATATAATTATCACTTTGTTTCTAGATGAGTAGTAACTTATTTTCTAAGGATACTGTTTGTATCTTACTAGTTGTATTGTTCCAGCTCCTCAGTAATGTAATTCCATGACTTTGAAGATAATATTTTCTAAAAAATTAAAATAAAAAAAAATATCCTTTTCAAAAGTATGCAACCCCCTCCAATATCGTTATAGCCCTAATTCAGCCTTCAAAGAATACTTAGTTGGCACACATTTTGAAAACCTAAAAAATCCTCAAATATTAACAATGCAGAAGCAAAGAAGCATCTTTTCCATGACAATTCTATCAGGCAAAAGACAGAAACTCATGGGGAGAAAAAGTAGCTCTAATCCTAATCAGGTTGTCTGAGGAAGAGAAACTGGTAGGCAGAGTGGGAAATAAAACGTATAAAAAGAAATTTATGAACAGCTGGAGTCCTGAATCTCAGCAGGGTTGCAGCCAACACCTACTTTCCAGTTCATCAGACTCACCCAATACCACTACTAAAAGGATGATGATGGATAATGCCCATACCAGAAAAACAGAGGGTATCTGTAACTGGAAGCAAGACAGTTACACCCATCTGTTCCATGGGATTTACACCCCTTCTCAATCAGAAGCAGAGTGGGCATCACTATCACAAAATCCTCAAGATTGAGGAATGAACAAACATAAGGATGAAATGCAACTATGGACAAAAGTAGATTTATTATTATTATAGTAATGGAAGAACTTATAACATTGATATAAAGACAGTGGTCAACAGAGATTCTGAGGGGAGGGAGAGGGAAGAATAGGTATAACATGGAGCATTTTGGGGACATTGGAATTGTTATGCATAACATTGCAATGATGGATACAGGCCATTATATATTTTGTCAAAACTTATAAAATTGTGAAGTGTAAAGTGTAAACCATAATGTAACCAATAGACCATAGTTAGCAGCAATGCTTCTATATGTGTTCATCAATTGCAACAAATGTGCCGCATTATTGAAAGACGTTATTAATGGGGGAAAAGTGTGGGAGGGGGAGGAAATGGGGTATAGGGATCCTCTGTATTTTTGATGTAACATTTATGTAATCTAAAAGCTTCTTTAAAAACAAAGAAAAAAGAAGTAAAAAAAATTAGTTGCAATCCACCACAGTGATTTAATGGTGACAGAATGGAGTCAACTGTATTGAACAGATCAACTTGATTGATCTCATGTCCTCAAAAATAAGAAGAAAACCAACTCTATATTGATACTTCTTTATGCTTGTAGTTTCAGATTACAAAATACTTTCATAAGAGTAATATCTTCTTTATTTTAATCTTTAAAAAAGCTTTATTAGATTGTTAAATCAAGAGTTGACTTTCTCATTATTTGGATGAAAATGTCAATGTTTAGAGAAGTAAAGCTGACCAATCAATGGCTAGTGAAGAGAGAGTATCACTTAATGTAAGACATTCTTAGAACAGCAATCTTTCCACCATCCTAAATTGCATTCACAGACATGCTAATGTAACATACAAAATTTTAAAGTTGAATTGATTAATTTTAAATTTTTGAGCTACATATTACAGGGAATATATTCAAAAGGTTTTATAATGTCTGAGGTTTTTGAAAGATGGGGCTTTATTTTTAGCTGATACACCAAAGAAGATATTCCTCTTTCCACTAAAGAGTTAGCAGATTAAAAAAGAGAATAAATATATGCAAGATCTATGATCCAATAAGCAGATTTAGAAAACATTCAAGACAAAGTCCCTCAGCTTAGATACACTGAAAATAGCAAGCATGTGTGATACAGAGAAATATCATATCAGATTAGTGAGTGTTGAGTATTTGACAAATAGTTTATTGCAAAGCATATTTACAAGAAGCAATATTCGATGCAGTTGTAAAAAACCTATCCCTAAAGTTACTTTATGGCAAACAAATGAGCATAGTCCTCAAGAAAATAAAGCAACACATCACACAAATTCACATTAGGAAAGAAAACAGCAAATATGGAAAAATGTAAATAAAATTAAATGGTGATATTATATTTGTAACTGGATATGGTTATTTACCAACTCTTTAGTAGTGAGAACATTGGGAACTTTGTCTTCATTTGTGTTCTCTGTTCTAGTTATGACCACTAGAACAATTCCAGCCGAGGTGTCCCTGCACATTATACTCCGGTGTGCTGATTATATTCAACAACCTTTGAATGTGCCATCAGCATCTCAAACTCAAAAGTTACAGTTTGAACTAATTATCCACCCTATCACTACAGATGTCTTCTTAGTGTATTGCATATTTTAGTGAGAGGCATAAGCTACAAACCCTGATGCCTCCTTCTTTTATATCAGCCATAAACAAGGAATCACCAAAACATATGCTATCAGTAGTCTTAAAAGTTCTGAATCCACCTACTTTTCTCCATTACAACTATTATTATCACAAGCACATACCACCCTCACATACTGTTTAAATTACTAACATAGTCACCAGTCTCTAAATTTCCTATTCCTCTGTAATTGTTTCTGCACTCTATTCTAACATAAGAGTGACTTCTCTGAATCTCAAATCTGATTCTGACACTAGCTAATTAACAGTCCTTTCATGTTTTGTCATGGCCCTCTGCCTGAGTTTGGCTTACTTCATATCTTTCCTAAAATGATTTCTCTGACATTATTCCTCATGAGTCCCCTGTACCTCCATCCTAAGCTGTTTGCACTCTATTCTTAAGTCATATTAAGCCTACTGGTTGGTTCTGGCCTACAGGACTTCTGTACTTATTATTCTATTTAGTTATAATTCCCTTCGTTTTCCTTCTCTCACTTTCCTTAACTCACTCAAACAATTACTTGTCCTTTCTTCAGTGAACTTTCCCTTTCTCTGACAAGATTAGACTAAGTGTTCAACCACAGCATCACACAGAAGATTCCCATTTACTCTTCATTCCATTTACCACATGCAATGGAAATTTCTTATTTCTTTGTCTCTCCACGGACTGTGAACTTTTGGATGGCAGATGATAACTCTGTCCTCCATCTTATCCTCAACATCTACTAGTTCAGTAAGTGTACTTACTGCCTTCATAAATTTTGTTTCTTAAAACCTCCTCATGTATTGGTATCAACAGACCTATGGAGTAGGTGGAACACCACCCTTATAATAACCGTGTAAGCGCATACCATATCAGCGTGGAGTATTTTATGCATTTACCTCTGTCAGTAAAAGTTGTGATTACACAAGCTAAATACCGAAAACCAAGAAGCAACACATACTTAGAGTTCTAAAGGCAGTTTCTTTGAGGCTTGTAGTTATTGAAATCAATGTCTCCTATGTCATAGTGAGGAATAACCTAAAAGAGAAGAATCCCAAAAAAGGGTTCTCTTCCTCTGTGCTTAAATTTTACAAAAATTTGGTCCTACTGTAGGTTAACTACCCAATGTGCAAGTTTCTAGCTGTCAAGTTGGTTTTCAAGACATTCTCTAAAATTATCTGGCAACTTTATGGCCTGGAACAATAGAGGGAATCAAGAAATTTCAGCTTAATGCCAACAATTTTAAATTGTATATTATATGTTCACACAATATATATTCTATATATAACATGTGCATTATATCTAAATATAGTATTTGTATACATATTATACATGTATATGTTTATTTTTCTCTATATATAAAATACATATATAAAGGATAGATATAGAAATAGAGATATATAGTTGCCCATACTGCTAAATTAGCTAAATTAGACTCAACATTACTTAAACAGAATACCTAGAAAAAACAGATAACTGCAAAATTCTGAAGAGCCCCTGAAACAGTGACCCATTTCATTGGGAAAATGATTCTTCTATCTCAACTCTAGTTTTCCCTAACAATGTATGACCTTGTTTCAATTAAGTTAGGAAGTGAAGATTATTTTCAGTAGATAATAAGTTGTCTCTGAATATTTATTATCAGTATTCAACAATATGCTGTACTGGCTCACCTATCAACAAAAGCATTCATCCATTTTCTGTAGATTGGGATATTTATATTACCATCCTAATAAAAAAGTTCCAGGAAACTATCTGCACTCACAGCTCCAAAATATATTTCTAAAGATTCCCCACACATACTTCAAGGTACTTTTTGTGTAAAAAAAAAAAATTAGAGCATCAAAGAGAAAGATTATACTGTTAGAATTCTGTTCTCTATATTAAAGACTTTTACTAACAACTTCCATAGCTGCTGAGCATCTTTGACACCTAGAAAACTGCATTACACTCCTTCTCTTACAGAAACTTCTTATATATGGCTTCATTTTGTTTTTGTCTTCTTCTCTGAAACACATTTGTGAACGCAGCATTTTCCTAGACAGTGTGCATGTAAAAATTGCTAAAAAAATACAAAAAAGTGGAATATATCCTATACTTATTTAACTTCCATTTTAAAAAAAGTTACCTATTTAAATTTGATTGAAAGCTAACTTTTTAAAATCTAAGGATGGGACCTAATGTTTTAAAATGAAATGCCATTTTATATAGACATGAGAAGATAACATCTAATATCATATCCCTTTTTCTTTCTTGTGACAATCTCCAATTTAACAACTAAGTGTTAGCCACTTCTTCTTTAATCTTGATTTAGATTTTTTTTCCCCAATCATAACTGAAAAATAATCAATTGCTTCTACACAAGTAGGCTTCACATTCTGACCTCTCTGATAGTCCATGAGACCTGCAGATTATCTTGGTAAATGTCACAATGTGGCTTTAAAACTTAAAATTTCCTAAGAGTTTTAGGGTCAGTACAACTTGAGCTCAAAAGATTATACTTTAATATTTTAAAAAATATATGAGCTCTAGGGTTCAAAACAATGCCTTTCATTGAAATAATATTGAAGAGCTTATTTATTTTTTAGGTTATATTTTTAACCTTAATATTTTTGCTGTATGGTAACCCAATCTAAATAATCTTAGGAAAAGAATAATTTTAATGGATAGGTTTATGTGAATTTTCATGAAGAATTCATGGGAACACCTAATCAATTTATTTGTTGAGGTGGTAACTAGGCTAGTTTAATTGGATAATGACAATCCTATATTCCAACATTTGCTCAAGTGCAATGCTCTTGGTTTTCTTTTTTAACGGCATTCTACTTACCCAGGTAATAAGTGACCATAGTCACTTATATGTATTTTTAAACCATAGTTGGGAGATATATATATATATATATATTTTAATTCAAAATGTTTTCCTCCAGCCTCTGTTATATCAACATCGTGAAATTTCATCATCTTTCCAAAAAAAAAAAAAAATCAGTATTCCCTTGCCTTGATCAATGTTTCCCAAGCTTTACCATGCATAAGAATCAGCTAGTTTCCACCATTCTAATTCCAATAGGAATAAAAACACATTGCTGTCTCTTGGAATGACTTATTGATCAACCATATTCATATGAAATACAATGAAAACATGTACAAAATTCATCCTGGGTACATATTATAACCCAATAGATTTAGAATCCAATGTTCTATTACAACTCAGAAATGTGAGCATGTTTTCCAGTTCCTCTTTAAAAATAAATGTTTCCTAGAACCACAAACTATTGAACATTACTTCTGTTAACCATGAAAATCACTTTATACATCACAAAACAATTCTCAGACATATTTTGCAATTAAGTATGTGTTCAGTAAATATAACATTTTAAAATTTATGTTCATATGTGCCTTGATATTTTGACTTCACAGTTATTCTAAATATGATTATAATATAGAATGAATTGGTTAATAAATAAACTAAGAAGATATAAGCTAAAACTATTTTTTCTTTATCAAAATAGTCATTCAATGGTGATTTACATTGTTTATAAATATATGTACCATTTGAAGTTTTTCCCTTTTTAATATAAGCTTCACATTATATAAGGGTTATCATTACATAATATTCTACTTTTTATTGCAGAGGAGACTGTCATATAGTTAAATTAGTTTAAATGATTTTATATATTATATAAAGATATCTAATGTTAAGAATGAGAAATCCATTTTCAATCTCTGGCCTATATACGGGCTCTATTTAAACAAGCATTCTTATTTCAATCACTTATTTCTTTGAGGGAAGGGTACCCCTTTTTGTCCCCTCAGTCAATTTCTCCACCTGCATTCTATACTCCTATTGTTGCCTTTCTTTTTAGGGTTTTTTTCTCTATCAATAATCCACAATTTGTTGTGTTTTCTATTTTTTCTTTCCTACTAGTTATTTCTATCAAAATACTAAAGTGCTCGATGCTTGACCATCATCAAAAATAATCTTTTTACAAGTTTATTTCTCAGTAGATGTTGGTCATCATTGTGGTTCTTGCCTTCCATTAGCAACAACTTGTCTAGAAAGATATTTCCTTGATCTTGCTATTTTTAAAATATCACATCCAATATTTTATTTTCTGACCTGTGTTTTATACCCCTATTCATTTATTAATACAACATTGAGAATTTTTTGAGGTTAGAGATACATATTTGAGAATTATTGCAATTTAAATTATTTTGGGGGTTATGTGAGAGAATAACGTCTCCCGGGGATTATGTTTGGCATGAATAGTTCAGAGGACAAAGATTTGAGCTCAAGGTCCACTAAAGTTTAAGAAGAACAAAGAAAGAGTAGTTGACAAATCATGGTTAGAAAGCATACAGGAAAATTAGAAGAGAGTGCTAGGAAGAATATTCAGACATGGGAGTTACAGAAGAAAAGAGTGGTCAAGAGTGTATAATGCTGCACAAAGTAGAACGAAGAATGACTTTAATAACATAAAGGTAGTGCATGACCATTTTGAGCCAAGACTCAATGGAAGGATGGGAGGAGATGCAGTAATATTACATTGATAAGTGAATAAAGGGGCGGTGAGAAGGCAGAGAAAATATTTGCATATGTATATTTTAAGAAATTGGGCCAAAAAGGAAAACTAGAGAACAATCGCCAGGCAGCTACTTGGGTGTAAGTCAACCTTGTACTTTAAAACACTAATACGTCTTTACATTAGCATAGCATATAAGTATGCACACACACACACACACACACAAATAGTGGAATTTATCATAATCTTATCAGCTTCCAAGATTTTATTTGGCATTCTCTTCTTTTGTCTCGGTTTGTTAATTTTCGTTAGAATTTTTTGATATGGTGATGTCACTGTTGTGGACAAGTAATTCCAACTGAATCTAAGTTTAACTGTTCCTTATAGCTAATATTAAATGCTTGTTCTCTCTCTTTATATGTAACTAGTATTTTATACTATTTACTTTTCAAAAAGTATTTAATGAAAAATTTCCTAAGCTTGGTGATTATTTATATTCAGTACACAAATATTAAAAAGTAAGTTATTCTCAGAGAATTTGTATATATAATTTTTCTGTGTACCTAATTGAATATATTTCAAGTTTATAATTATATAATTTGCTACCCAATCAAAATATTTGAGTTAATTTCATTTATTGGTGAGAGAACACATGCAAATAAAAGCTGTTTAATGTTTTGGTAGTGGATGGTGATGATGGTAGCACAATAATGTGAATGAAATTAACAGCACTTAAATATATATCTGATTATGATTAAAAGGGAAATGTTATTGTATACATGGTAACAGAATAAAAATTAGAAAAATATATATGTGGAAATACAATATACAAACACTGAACCCTAAACCATGGACTTTTAATTAAATAGTATAATTATTAAAATGTACTAGCATCAACTGTAACAAAAGTTCCACACCAACGCAAGATATTGGTGGTGGGCTGGCATAAGGGAATCTTGTATTTATGAAGGATTGTTCTGTAAACCTACAACTCCAATTAGGGAGAAAATCTACATTTTTTCCCTTATTGGATAGTCACTATAAATACTTACTAAAATGGATATATACCAAAGCTATTCATTTCTGCTCTTGTTTGCTTATCTGAAAGATGCCAGCTGATTTTTAGCCACATAATATTAAGTGTTAATCGATTGCTGCTTTAATGACGAAAAGACCTCACTTCTTCAAATTCTTGCAATATTTTGACATTGTTCTATGAATAACGATTAACAAGCTCAATATGTCATAGTTTAATTCCTTTTTCCACTAAAGATTTTGCATTAGATGGGCCAAATTTCTACACTATAGTTGATAAGTCAATAGAAGAATCTTTCAAGGGTAAAATTTTGGATAGTTTAAAATCCTAATTGGCTATATTAGAAATGCAAGAAGATAATTTTGCATAGTTATAGTGAAATATTTAAAAATATTGATATTGTTCAAGATAATTCATATATTTAGAATGAACAGACTTATTATGTTTTTATAGTTGAATAATGGATTCCATATGAAAACCATCAAGCAAAATAAATAGATTGTAGACTACTAATTCTAAAATTAAAGTTCCCAACATAATCATTGAATTTCAATTTTTAAACTTCAGATATCAAATACAGTGCAATTTGTCTGGCTATTTCTTTCGTCAAAATGACAATTTGAAGAAAAACTTTTTGAAAAATTTAAACAATGTTAGGAGACTGTTTAGGAGCTTAAACATTTTGGGCTAATTTAAATATATATTCAATAAAATCAGTTAAATTACTTAAAGACATATAATCAAAACAAAGCCTGCTTATTTAGTAATCAGTACATTATTTTAGCATTAGCAAATTTCAGATGAGTCATTTCTATTGCTAAAATATTTACCAGTTCTTATAGAGGATGGTTTAAAAAGTCCTTTGCAAATATAACCTTAATCATTAAGATTATGTAAGTGTTCATGAAACTAATGTGAAAAAAATACTGACCAAAATTTTTAAAAGTGACTAGAATTTCTCATTCTCTAAATAGCCCAGATAGTATATTTGAAATGCATATTAATAAATAAATAAGAAATAACAAAAAAGAGAAAAATGTATATATTCATATTACTCTCGTTTTTGGTAAATTGTCATTCCATAAGAAACAATTGCTGTCATATTTTTAAAAAGGAAAAGCTGTCCAAAATATTAGAGAATAATAGTGGGAATAGTTTCAAAATCAATATCACTCTGTGGTAGGTTGCAAAACTGGCCACAAATTCTTTCCTTTCTTGTATCCAGGAAAAAATATCATGTATTCTTTGCCTTCCATTCTTATTCTAGATCCAGCCATGGAATTTGATTTGTTCAATTGTATGTTAGTGAAAATGATATTAACAAAGTTGTGAAAAGTAATTACACAGTAGGACTTGTCCTCTTTCTTGCTGCTTTCTGATTCCTGGCAGCATTGGTAAGTGTAGATGTTCACGTTAGACAGCTGGAGAATTTGCAACAACTAGCCCAGATATCTCCATTCGGAACAAGAGAACCCTGAAGAGAAGGTGACGGCAGACATATGAGTGAATGCACCTGAGCACAGCCGAGTGCAGTCAAATTACCAAAGAATTGTAAGGTGTAAAAACATTGATAGTTTTACTGTATTCGTTTTGGGTTGTTCTGTTATGCATCAAAAACTCACTGATACATAAATTGGTACAAAGAGAGAGGTACTGCCATAATAAAATCTTACAACACTTGGCATTTGGCTTTGGGACCAGGTTTTGGTTAGTAATGACAGTGTCTATGAGCTTGCTATCAAAGACTTGAGAGAGGGAGGGGGAAAAAAAGAAAATAGAAATTATAAAACCACAAATAAACCCTGCTTAGCAGGTTTGAAAAGTGGTGACCCAAGTTATATAGTTGTGAAAAAAATTGTTGGTTGAAGATGGAAAAGGTGAAGATAATGTACTTAAAGATCTTGGTCAGATGATTTTTGCGAGATAAAACTGCCAGTGTACTTCTTTCAGCCATGGATGACAATGCAAGCAAAGAGAACAATAAGATGTGAGTGAGGGTTAGACATTAAAACTGTTTCTGAATTCTCAATTTTCAAGCCAGAGTAAAGTACAAATGGCCTCAGGTTAAAGATCAAACCAGTACACTTGATTGAGACCTCTGAACGATTTAAGGCAGTGCCTATTATAAGCTCTCTGAAAATAAAGGGCTTTTAAAAATTTTGAGGTCCTTGCTCTACAGCAGCCTGATCACCCAAAGTGGAGAGGCCTGTCTTAAAATGAATTGTGACTATGGCTTTGGGTTCACGGAAAGGACCCAAATGTGTTCTATAGGAGATTTGCAGAGTTTTTAAAGGAGTTATCATGCCACCTTGGATTGAAAACCACTCAAATAGTTCAAAATCAAAATAAGACCTCTGTGATCTCAACTTCCCACTCTTTGTAATGAGGGTTACAAAGCTATTCGGCTGGAAACCTGGGCCATTTCTTAATGTAAATGTTCTGACAGGTCATGGTCAAGAGCTGAATAGAAGAGTGGACTAGAATTAGGATTTACAAAGGTACTGGGCTCAAGACCTCTTTGTTCCTGTAAAAATAACACCAACCTCAAAGAACGTTTATTTATATGGTTATATCTCTTGTTATTTACCAATAAGATATTAAAACTCTGAATTAAAATGTAAGTTCATTTAAAATTGTAACCAACTTAATGATGTCACATGTTGTCATGAAAAATGACCATATTTTCTAAAACAAGAATAATCTTAGTGAGAAGAGTGTCATTATTTTACACTTTTGTAAATCTTTTTAATGTCTGGTTAAACAGAATGCAACTCTGTTTTCATATGTGCTTCTTCATTCAGTCTTTTGGGGTAGCTTTTATTTTTCTTAAATATATTTTTTATTTTTTTTTATTCAAAATTTAGGATGTAATAAATTACATAAATGTTATATAACAAATATAGGAATTCCCATATGCCCCACTCCCCATACCTCCCACATTTCCCCACATAAACAACATCCTTCATTAGTGTGGTAAAATTCATTGCCACTGAACACGGATTATAGTTTACATTGAAGTTTAGACTCTCTCCTACACAATTCTGTAGGTTATGGAAGATATATAATGGCCTATATCTGTCATTGCAATATCATTCAGGACGATTCCCAAGTCCCCAAAATACCCCTGTATTACACCTGTTTTTCCCTCTTCTTGCCCTCAGAGCCTCCGGTGGTCACTGCCTCCACATCAATGTTGTAATTTTTTCCATTGCTAGAATCACCATAAGTCTATAGTAGAATACCAGTAATATGGGGTATCTTTTTTTGCTTGAAGAATATGAATAAAATTCAATCTCACACAGAGAGTAAGAAAAGAGATGACTATTTACATAGCCTGTCAGATAATTGTGGATATTCTTCTCTGATAATACACCAAAACTTTGACAAGTTCTGGGTTCTAGAAGGTTAAGAAGCTTGAACAAATCTTTATCCATTCCTGAATTTGTGATATTATACACTGATAACTTGGAAATTGTTGGTTAAATAAGTTATGCAAATCTTCCAAATGTTGACACATTTACTATATAATATTTTAAAATTTTATTTGTTAATATTACCATTTACCTGATCAAAAAGGCTTTGTCTATTGGAAAGCTGTCAAGCTTGTGACAAAATTCTAACATTTTTTTGAAAGTTCAAATTTTGTCCCAGGCCACAAGTAAGGTCATTTGTTTTCCTAGAAGTTACAGATTTGCTCCGTTCGTTTTTGAGAGATTGTCCACCAAATACCCTAGTCTGTATTACCATAGTTGTCAGTTATTCTTTCAAGTCAAAATTAGATCTTCTAGTTCACCTTGCAACTTCAAACAGGAGTCATACTTCAGAATGTAGTAGATGTCCTTTATGAGGATTCCCACCTTCGTGTCAGCATAATAAAACAAAGGTTATTCAAAAGTTAGGATGTAATAAATTTAATGATTTTTGCCTTGTTTTCAAGACCATTCAAAAGTGAAATGGGTATTTTTTTCCCTATGAGTGTGTCATGGTAAAGAAAGCTCAGAGTGCAGATTTGTGTCACTGCCTTGATATGTGCTAACATGCCAGCAGTTTCACCCACCATTGGTTTTGTATCATCAGTGCAAATATGAACACGGTGAAAAAACACATAATGTTTTAATGTCATTATAAAAATAGTTTTGATTTGTGGACCCCTTGAAAGGTCATGGTTTCCCACAGGCATCCATGTACCAAGTCTGAGAATTGCTAAGTTAGAGAACCACTCCTTAGGGACAATAAAGAACAAGCAAATAGGAGCCACTCCAAGAGGGCAGAAACAGGTTCCAGTCAAGGGAGATTCATGCCTCCAGAATAGGAAAGCCTGACAATAATTGACCTGGGGGTTTCATAAAAACCATGGACCAGTGACTTCCATCCAGCTTCCTGCCACTTTTTGAAAGAGGATGAGGGCATGTCTATTGCAAGTAGGATGTCCTTGTCTTGACATCATATGTTTAGTGTTAGCATGTGTGTGCTTGTATGTTGGCGGCAGATACTTTGACTTTTTTAACTTTTTATTTTGAAATAATTTTCATACTTACAGGAAAGTTACAAAAATAATTGAAATGCCAAAGACTCCAACATACCATTGCCTGCCCCCCCTTACCCAGATCCACCAATTTTAACATTTTGCCAAATTTGTCTTATTATCTGTGGCAGTTTGGTATAGTTATGAATTCCAAAAATAGATATTGGATTATGCTTGTAAATGGGTCTGTTCATCTGGGCATGATTAAGTTAGGATTAGGGCTTTGATTGAGCATGTCAGTATGACATTGAGTCCCTGGTGGGGAACCAGAGATAAAACGACATGGCAGAGCAGAGGAGTTGGTTGGAGTTTTTGTGTTGGAGTTTTGAGTTTGAGTTTTAATGCTGGAGCCCAGGGAAGCAAGCACACAGAGGAGCTTGGCCATGAGGAAGGAGAGAAGGCTCTGGGAAAAGATATGAGCCATTCACCTGACAGTTCACAGCTGGCCTTGTAGAGAGAGGCAAAGCCTAGAGAGCCTCATAGTCTACAGCTGACCTTATGCAGAAACAAAGGAACTGAGCCCAGAGAAAGGTAAGCCCCAGGAAGAGAGGAACCCAGGAAGCCTGAACCCTGCAGAAGTAAGCAGCCATCTTGCTCTAACAGGTGGCCATAGATTTGGTGAGGAAAGTAACTTAATGC
>PVKH010009166.1:0-19005 GCA_004027955.1 Chaetophractus vellerosus
ACTATTACGAGATGAAGAAGACCATTATATATTAGCAAAAAGGACAATGCACCAATAAGAAATAACAATCATAAATATTTATGCACCGAACCTGGGTGCCCCAAAATACATGAGACACACTGGCAAAATGGAATGGACAAATGGACTTCTGTATAATAATAATTGGAGACTTCAATATACCACTCTTAGCATTGGCTAGAACATATGGACAGATGATGAATAAGGAAACAGAGAACTTGAATAATACAATACATGAACTAGACTTAATAGACATTTATTGAGCATTATACTCCAAAACAGCAGGATATGCATTCTTCTCAGTTGTCCATGGATCTTTCTCCAGGATACTCCATATGTTGGGTCACAAGAGAGGTCTCAATAAATTTAAAGTGATTGAATTTATATGAATCACTTACTCTGAATAAAATGGAATGAAATTGAAAATCATTAACAGGAAAAAAAAACAGGAAAATTCACAAATGTATGGCGATTAAACAACACACTCCTAAATAATCAGTGAGTCAAAGAAAAAAATCCCAAGAGAAATCACTAAATATCTCAAGACAAATGAAAATGAGAACACAACATATCAAAACCTATTGGATATCATGAAGGCAATGCAGAGAGGGAAATCTATAACCCTCAATTATTACTTTTAAAAAGAAAAAAGAGGTAAAATAGAAGACTGTACTGCACACCTGGAGGAACTAGAAAAAAGAATAGCAAACTAATCCTAAACAAAGCTGAAGGAAAGAAATAATAAATGAATTAAATGAATTGAGAACAAAAATATAACACAGGGAATCAGGAAAACCAAAAGTTGCTTCTTGGAGAAGATCAACAAAATTGACAAACCCTTAGCTAGACTGACAAATAGGATAAGAGAGAAGATGCAAATAAATAAAATCAGAAATGAGAAGTGGGGACATTACCACTGACCTTGCATAATTAAAAGAGATCATAAAAGGATACTATGAACAACTGTATAACAACAAACTAAAACAATGTAGATGACATGGACAAATTCCTAGAAACACATGAACAACCAACACCTATTCTATAAGAAATAGAAGACCTCAACAAACCAATTAGAAATAATGAGATTCAAACAGTCATCAAAAATCTCCCAAAAATGAAAAGCTCAGGACCAGATGGCTTCTACCAATCATTCAAAGAAAATCTAATACCAATCTTGCTCAAATTCTTCCAAAAAGTTGAACAGGAGGGACACTACCAAACTCATTCTGTGAAGCCAATATTACCCTAATAACAGAGTGAGGCAAAGAAAGCACAAAACAAGAAGATCACAGACCAATATCTTTGAAGCCTACAGATGCAAAAATTCTCAACAAAATACTTGCTAACCAAATTTGAAAACATATTAAAGGAATTATATACCACGATCAAGTTGGGTTTATCCCAGTATGCAAGAGCAGTTCAATACAAGAAAATCAATTAGTGTAATATGCCACATTAATAAATTGAAGAAGAAAAATCACATGATCCTCTTGACTAATGCAGAAAAGGCACTTGACAAAATACAGCATCTTATTTTGATTTAAAAAAAAAACACTCCGAAAGTTAGGAATAGAAGAAAACTTTCTCAACATGGTAAAGTGAATATATAAATGATCCACAGCTAACACTGTACTCAATGGTGAAAGACTGAGCTTTCCTGCTGAGATCAGTAACAAGACAAGGATACCCACTGTCACCACTGTTATTCAATATTGTGCTAGAATTTCTAGCTAGAGCAATTAGTCAAGAAAAAGGAATAATATTCACCCAAATAGAAAAGGGAGAAACAAATTTTCACTATTCACTTATTATCCTATACTTTGAAAATCCTTAAAAATCCAGAACAAAGCTACTAGAACTAATAGACAAACTCAGTAAAATGGAAAGATACAAGTTTCAAAAGCAGAAATCAGTAGCATTTCTATCACTACTAACGAGCAATCTGAGGAGGCATTTGGAAAAAGAATTCCATTTACAACAGCAACTAAAAGAATCATATATTTAGAAATAAACTTAACCAAGGATATAAAAGACCTGTATCCAGAAAATGACAAAACATTGCTAAAAGAAGTGAAAGAATACCTAAATACATGGAAGGACATTGCATGTTCATAGATTGGAAGACTAAATATCGTTAAGATGTTAATTCTACCTAAACTGATTTACAGATTCAACACAATCCCAATAAAAATTCCAACAGTCTCTTCTACAGAAATGGAAAAGTCAATTACCATAACAGTACAAATATGAGAACATTTTCTCATGAACTATAACAAATAAACAATACTAAAATATAGTGTTAATAATAGGATGGTTCATGGGAAAATATGCCAAATATACACTATGGCTTATAGATAGCAATAATATGATGATGATGTTCTTTCATCAATTGTAACAATTGTGTTACAATAATGCATGGTTTTAGTGGTAGGAGGATGTATGATAATCCTGAATGGTATGCATGATAGTTTTGTAAACTCAAAACTTCACAAAAAATTTTTAAAAGACTTGAATAGGCATTTCTCTAAAGAGGATATACAGACAACTAAAAAGTACATAAAAAGCTTCTTAACATGACTAGGTATTAGAGAAATGCAAATCAAAATTACAATGAGATATCATTTCATATCCATTAGAATGGCTAATATTAAAACAAAACAAAACAAAAAAAATAGAAAACTGCCAGTATGGGAGAGGATGTGGAGAAATAGGAACACTCATTCATTGCTGGGGAGAATGTAAAAGGGTAGAGCACTGTGCAAGAGAGTTTGGCAGTTTCTCAGGAACCTAAGTATAGAATTACAATATGACCCAGCAATCTGGCTACTAGGCATATACCCAGAAGAATCGAAAGAAGAATCTTGAACAGATATTTGCACATTGATGTTCATAGCAGCATTATTCATAATTGCAAAAAGATGGAAGCAACTCAATGTCTATCAACTGATGAATATGTAACCAAAATGTGGTATATACATAAATGGAATATTATTCAGCTGTGAAAAGGAATGAAGTCCTTATGCATGTGACAACTTGGATGACTTCTGAGAATATTATGCTGAGTGAAATAAGCCAGACACAAAAGGACAAATACTGTATGATCTCACTGATATGAACTAATTATAATAAGCAAACTCAAATCTAGAATATATGTTACCAGGGTATAAATTGGGTTAGATAATAGGGAGTTGACACTTAGTTTTTACAGAATTTCTATTTAGGTTGATTTTAAAGGTTTGGAAATGAATGATGGTGAAGGTAGCACATTATTGTGACTGTAATTATCTACCCTGAATTATATAGGTGAATGTGGTTAAAAGGGGAAAATTTAAGTTGTATATTTACTAGAACAAAAATTAAAATATAAATCATAGGACTGTATAACACATCTACAACCATTTTGTAGATGATGGACCATAATTAATAATACAAGTATAAGACTGTTCTTTCATGAATTATAACAAATGAATGACACTGATACAAGGTGGTAATAATAGAGTGGTATAAGGGAAAATTCACCTAATGTAAATTATGGATGATAGTTAATAGTACTATTTTAATAATATTCCATCAATTATAGCAAAGGTAACTACTGTATAAAAATAAACAGATGGCAACAACAAGGTGTTACCAATAGGGTAATACATGGGAAAAAATAGTACAATTACAAAGGAGTGCTATCATCAATTGTATTAAATGTGTCACACCCATGCAATGTGTTGGTGGTAGGGTGGAATATATGGGAAACTTGTGTTTATGCATGATTTCTCTGTAAACCCACAACTTCTCTAACAAAAAAAAAATTTAAAGAGTCTATTGAAGTGCCTACTCTGTTCTGAATATTAAATAACGGATATTCTTTTAATTATTCCTTAAATTTCACTGGTGCTGTCCTTGCTCTTCTCTTAAGTGGAACACTCTCCTTAAGCAATCTTAACAATTTCCATAGCAACAGCTACATTTAGTTTATAGTAATGCTCAAGTGTATACCATTATTCCAGAGTTTTTTTTCTAAACTTTAGTTTCTAAAGGTAAGTGTCCCAAAGAAAAAACTCAACCCCAAAATGAACTCACAAATCTTCCAATTTTACCTCCAAACTTATCCTTCCCTTTCAAGTGTCATATAACCAACAGCCAACCGAGAAACATAGTGATCATCCTAGGCCTCCCTCTCTCTCCTTCACCTCTATTTCCAATTCTTGGGCAAGTTTTAACAGTCCTACCTTATTAAATACATGGAAGGACATTGCGTGTTAATGGATTGGAAGACTAAATATCATTAAGATGTCAATTCTACTTAAACTGATTTACAGATTCAACAAAATCCCAATAAAAATTCCAATAGCCTTTTTTTTACAGAAATGGAAAAGCCAATTATCATATTTATTTGGAAGGGTAAGTGGTTTCAAATAGCCAAAAATGTCTTTAAAAAAGAAGAATGAAGTTAGAGGACTCTCACTTCCTTATTTTAAAGCATATCACTTAGCTATAGTGGTAAAAACAGCATGATAGTGGCATAAAGATAGACATATTGACCAATGGAACTGAATCGAGAACCCAGAATACAGTCAAGTGATTTTTGACAAGGCTATCAAAACCACCCAGCTGGGTCAGAACAGTCTATTCAACAAGTGGTGCTGTGAGAACTGGATATCCATATCCAAAAGAGAGAAAGAGGATCCCTATCTCAGGCCTTATGGAAATATTAACTCAAAATGAATCAAGGACCTAAATATTAAAGTTAGAATCATAAACATCCTAGAAGAAATATAGGGAAATATCTTCAAGATCCTAAACTTTACACTCAAAGCATGAGCAATGCAAGACAAAAATAGATCATTGGACTTCCCCAAAATTAATCACTTTCATACTTCAAATGACTTTGCTAAGAGGGTGAAAAGGCAGCCTAGTCACTAGGAAAAATTTTTTTGGAAACCACACATCCAATAATTGTGTGGTGCCCCTGTTATATAATAAAATCATACAACTCAACAATAAAAAGTAACCCAATTTTAAAACGGGCAAAAGACTTGACCAGAAATTTTTCCAAAGCAGAAATAAAGTTGGTAATAAAGCACATGAAAAGACGCTCAAAATCACTAGCTATTCTGGAAATGCAGATCAAAATTACAATGATATATTTCCTGCCTTACAGTTTAGCTGTTATTAAAAAGGCAGAAAACTGCAAGTGCTGGAGAACACATGAAGAAATGGGAACACTCCTTCACAGTTGGTTGGAATTTAGAATGATGCAGCCTCTGTGGAGGACAGTTTGACAGTTCCTCAGGAAGCTAAATATAGAATTGCCATATGACCCTCTCTCTCCTTCACCTCCATATCCAATAGTTGGACAAGTTTTATCAGTTCTACATTCCTAACATCTCTTTATACTATCACTGCTTTAATCAATCCCTCACTTCTTTCTTTGTTTCCTTGTTCTTCATGTCTCTAGCATGTTCTTCAAATGATCCTCATTATCACTAAAATGATCTAAAGACAAAACTTCTTTTTCCACAATCTCCATTGGCTCTCCATTAGAAAAGAGAATAAAGTCCAAATTCCTTAATATGATATAGTAGACTCTCCAAGACCTGGGGAATTTTCTGGACTCACTCTCATACTCCTTCTCCCTCTCTAAGCTCTGGCTATCATGAGTATGTGGTTGCCTACACACACCATAATTTTCCATGTTTTCTTGTTTAATCAATACCAATCTCTCATCCTAAAATGGCCTTTCTGCCTTCACCCTACCATCCAAGTCCTTTCATAAACCCCCTTGAAAACCAATTCATCTTTCTAGGCATCACTCAAGCATTGTTCCATGAAGCTTTCTCTGCTACCCTCTTCCTAGACAGAACCAATAAGTCTGTTTTGTGTGGCCACTCTTTCCTTATACAGAGTTCTACCATATGTCTTATAACACAAGATTCATTGTTGTGTTTACATGGCTGACTCCATTTCTACAGTTCAGATTTCTTAAAGACAATAACTGCATCTAATTGCTTATGGTATATTCAAGATCTGTATTAATCAGGAACCCTTGCAGGAGACAGGTGGCACACTGGCACACCCAAAGTTTGTAATTTCAGGAGTATTCAATAATGAGATATTTCCAGGAGTGTGGGCAAGACTTTGGGAAACCAGCAGGGGAAAAGTAATAACTTGGAAGCTAATACAGAGGGAAGCCATATTGAGAGGGTAAGTGGGGTGGGAGAGGAGAAAGGGAGAAGTAATTACTATAATATGAACAGGGTAGCTATATGGTGAGGGCCTCCCAACCAGAAATGTGGCTTTTGCTATAGGGATAGGAAGAAAACCATATATAAAAATTCCTGCTTCATTTCTCCTCCCTCCCTACAAGTGTCTCCCATATTCTGATTCCAACCTGTAAGCCATAGAGAAATGCAGCCCATTTTTGCAATCCACATGGTTAGCTTTCTGGGCCCCAGAGCACACTGAAGCAATGAAGGAAAATATATAGTACAGGGTCTAAAGAGCTGCTTAAAAGGTGTGTATTGAATGAAAATTCATTGAATGGTTATGCACATGACTTTGCAACCTATACAGAATGGACTGTAAAGAGTTAAACACAAACGCTCTGAAATAGTATTTCTGCCAGCTTTATACAGGATTATGTTGTGCAGCCACTTAGCTGCTTCAGCAGAGAAATGTTTAAATGGAAGAACAGAAATCACTGGAGAGAACGGTTTTGTCAAATATCCTGGGAGAGAAATGTATTCCTGGTAGTGTTACCCAGAAGGTGGTCCCTTCTGACAAAATGGTGATGTGCATGGAGGATAAAGGCAAAAAGTTAGGAAGGCCTGCATACAAATGCAAATAAACAAACACAAGAATGATGTAGAAATGAGAATGCCAATAGCACAGGGATAAAGAGAAGGGAGCTATAGTGGTAGGTGGAGAGCAGCAGCAGCAAGACTAGAAAGGAAGAAGATGGAGAAATAAGGTAAGATAATAAGGATATACTGCAAAGAAAGCAGGCAGTAATATCAGCAGGAAAATGAGATCTGCAGAAGGAATCTGTAAATCTCCCACAAAACTCATAACAAGGGCGAGAGCCTTGGAATAGCATGTCTGCTAGATTGGAAAGATTGTCCAAGAAATGACAGCCTACACTGCCAGCAGGATCTGCAAGGACAATGTAGGCTCTTAAGGCAAGGAAACAAGAACAAAAAAAATGAGAAGAAATGAGTCGGGACTCAGACCATCCAAATCTATACTAATAAATTTCAAACAATTAGATAGAGGCACCTTTCATTTAACTGTATATATACAAATTAATTGTTAATTAAAGTCATTATCATTTTAACATTATGTAAACTGAATGAGTTTTAAGTAAATCAAATATTTGATTAAGGTTCTAATCATGGGGTGTCAAAATATCCTAGTTAATCATTGTCTACACCTAGACAATATGCATGATTTTGTAGATCCCAGCAATGAGAGGTAGTATTACACAGTGCTAAAAATGTGGGCTTTGGCATCAGACACACCTTGAAGTCAATTCTTGCTCTACTTCCTAGCAGTTTTGCTAACTTGGTTTCAGTCTTAGTTTCTTCTTCTGTAAAAGAGGATAATGATAGTCCCTCCTTCAGAGGTTTCTTATGAGGATTAGGAGAGTTGAGATATGTGAAACTGTACATGAGTAAATGCATGTTACCACTGTGCCTGGAACATATCATGTATTCAAATGTTCAAATCCTAAGCTGTTATGATTTCAAATGGTGCCAACTTTTTACTTGATTTGCATGACAGAGGAAGGAAACTTATACAAATTGTCACTTTTAAAGAAAGTAAAATATTATACAAATTTAAGATATTGTTATGCATAATTATTCATAGTATAAAGGTATTTATTTAAAAAGTAGTTCAAAATGACAATTTGTAAAGCTGCCACGGACAGGGCAAAAGCCGCCACGGCCAGGGCAGGTCGCCAGCCACCCGTGAACTGAGAGCCTGCCATGAATGCAGAAGCCGACCACAAGCCGGGAAAGCTGCGCCTGGGCAGTGATCAGTCTCGGCATGCCCCCGCAGCGGAGGGGAGGGGAGATATGTAATAAAATAAATAAATCTTTAAAAAAAAATGACAATTTGTAGCACATCGAGATGCCACCTCTCTATAGGATTATTGGGAAATTACATAGCATTATAATTATGGTACTAGATAAACACAGGATATGATTTTATGAATTAATTATGTATCAGTCAAAATTCTAATGCAGTAATGTGTCCAGTGATTCCAATTTTTTTAAATCATATTTTTTGAGACATGGTTTAAAAGAAATAAAATATTTCTTGTATTTACTTTATTTATTGTATTATCTAAATATTAATTTCAAGAGGTATCTGCTTTATAAATAAAGCAACTATCTGTGTTTGACCTACAGTGGGTGTTTATTGAAATGTTTTGACTAAATAGGTGAGACTCATTCTGAGCAAATATATGGTATAAGTCAGCAATCAAACACATGGAAATAAATTCTTAATGGTTTATCATTTTTAGCTAGATTAAATCTTTGTAAAAATAACTGATGCACCTAGTTGAAAAATGAACAAGTTTGAAATATTGAATTAATGAGTTTGAGCCAAGAATACATTAGTAAACACACTCCATATTCCCACACCAAATCACCTTCCAAATACCTTCACCTACAAATAAAAATAAAAGTTAAGCCCAAATGCATTATTATATAAAGTAATATTGATCATTGTGGAATTTCTTTGCCATAACTCAAAAATTATAATTTTTGAGTCAAAATATTGAATTTTTTCTGTTATTTATACCTATTTTCTCTAGAGACATTTCAGGAAAATGTTAGAAAATATACATCCTTTTTCATCAGAAAAAAGAAAAAGAATGAATTGATTTTGCAGTTGAGCTGCACAGTGCTCAGGAGGCCAGGTGTTTTTTGGTTTCCGAGTCCTTGTAATAATAAAAGCCAGTGAAACAACAAAATATTTGAACTATTTCAATCTAGAACAGAATGTTATCTATTCTGTATCTAAAGCATCTATAACATTAAATTCAAAGACATTTTTCTGCCCCAAGACCCCTGAATAAAACGCCACTCGTACACACTCCCCTTACTCACTGTAGCAATGGACAGTGATTCTGTAATTGGGGTGTAGGAGGGAAACCAAATGGATATGTGGTTTTAAAAGACTACCGAGTGATTCCATTCAGTTTCTCAAGTAGACTGCATACTGCTTCCTTCTGACTTTGTACTGAGAATCCCTCTGCAGAAATCAAAGATCTCAATAATGTGAAATGAGAAATATTTCTTATGAAAAGTTGTAAGGAAACAAAGAACAAACTGCTAAAATTTATAAGTTAGTATTCATTGTGCACTTACTCCGTTAGACCTATTTTTTAATTCTTTAATTGTATTGCCTCATTTAACCTTCATATCAACCCTAATACGTTGGTACAATTGCCAGTTTTACAGAGGAAGAGTCTAGGCACACAGAACATAAAAATCTTACATAGGACTCTAGAGCAAAATAGTAAGTGGTAGAACCCACAGTCTAAACTATGATGCACAGGAAATATATTTTGGCTAAAACAAATCTGATTTTTATATAAAATACATAATTTTGTTGCTTTTCACCACCATGCTCTTGTGCATGCTGCCAAACCTGTTCCTATGCCTTTTCTTTCCCTGGCCTACTCATATCCATCCTCCAAGACAAAGCTTGATCATAAGCTCCTTCAAGATCCCCATGAGATAAACAAAATGCATCTGCTCTCAGGCTCCCAAGTAAATTCATGCACCACTCCATCAGAGTTCTTTGTTCATTCCTTCCCCAACAAAGTCTTCGGGCTCTGTGCTAAGCACATATATCATTTAAATCGTCTCTTTTAAATATCCCTATCCTTGAGAGCAGGTCCTTTTCAATTTTGCGCTCTGGAACCTGGCAAATGGCTGGCATATAGAGAGCATGCTTAATATTTTTTGATGAAACAAAGATTAATATGGTTGTTTTACTTTGCCAAAGGGCTGCCGATGCAAAGAATCTGAGATGTGGTGGCTTTTAAAGATTTATTTATTTTATTACATATCTCCCCTTCCCCCCGCTGCGGCGACGTGCCGAGAGTGGTCACTGCGCAGGCGCGGCTTTCCCCGCTTGTGGGCGGTCTCTGCGTCTGTTCACGGCTGGCGCTTGATTCAGTTCGCGGGTGGCTGGCTACACTCCATCCGCGGGCGACCTGCCCTGCCCGTGGTGGCTCTTGCCCTGTCCGTGGCAGCTTCTTGCCCTGCCCACGGCGGCTCCGGCCCGCCCATGGCGGCTTGCCATTCTCAAGGCGGTCTGCCCGCTAGGAGAGGTCCCCGGGAATCGAACCCAGGGCCTCCCATGTGGTATGCCGGCGCCCTATCCAATGGGCTATCGAGCTGGCCCAAGAAATGTGGTGGCTTTTATAAAGGATATTTATTTGGGGGTAAAAGCTCACAGTTCCAAGGCCATGAAAAGTCCAACTCCTTAAGAGGTGCTTTCTCATCAAAGTCAGCTACTGTTGATCCTGGCTTTGTGGTCACATGGTTGAAGCAAGATGGCCACCAATCTCTGCGGTGGTCTCAGCCTTCCCCTCCAGAATCTACCATCTCTTGGAGCTCAGCTGTGAGCAACCAGGCATTGAGTTTGTCTCTTTCTGGGCCTCTATCAGTCTCAGCTGTTCTGTTCTCTTCCCAAGTTCAGCTTTAAGCTATCAGTCATACAGCAGGGCTGGTCTCTCTTGAGCTGCTCAGTGAACCCAGCCTCTTGGGGGCTTCCTGCTTAAGCAATCCCCTCTCTCACATTGAAGAATCAAGTATGCCAGCTTTCTATTCATGTGTCTGTCTGTGTCAGTCTGTCTCTCTTTTTATATCAGACACAGCAAGAGGGTAGAGACTCAGCATGAATCATACACCACTGTCGTAATCCAGTCAAGTGGGTCTTACACCCACAGGAATGGATTAGTTTAAAACATATTACTCTTTTTGGGATTCATAAAATAATTTCAAAGTGCCACAATGGTGTAACTAGTTACATCAATATCAATGATCCGTAGCAATAGATAAGTCCTGTTCAGAAGACCAAGAAGATGTAGGAAGAGAGCCAGACAGAAAAGCCTCTGCTGTAACCAGCTCCTTGTAATTTATTTAATCAAAATGCTCAACAGTTTTAAGTACTTCTATGTTTTAAGCCCTATGCTAGGTACTGAAGAGTATCAAAAATGAATAAGAGTTATTTCCACTTCACAAGTTGCATAAAGCCTAGTGGGAAAAATAGAGCATACACCAGACCATTTAAAATGAATGTGATACGACTGCCATAATAAAATTTGGAGGAAGAAAAAGCTTTTGGCTGGAGCTATTAAAAAGTGCTTCCAAGAAAAGAGGACATTCAAATTGCAATTTGAATAAATAGGATTCTAATTATTGGCAAAACGAATTTCAGGAACAGGGAACAACCTAAACAGAAACATTGTAGAGGAATAATATTTTGAGTTATTAACTATAATGTATTTCCTTTTACCTCTTGCCCCTTTCCCCATTCCCCACTGCTTTCCCCAACTTCTGTAATAGGGAAGAGACAATATATCAGAACATGTAAAGAGAAACCTTAAATTTTCAAAACTAATTTTTTTAAATAAAATTTTTTGAAGTATATCATTCATACTTAAACAAATAAAAGTTGTGAACTCACAAAACTAACATGCATATCATCATACAGGGCTCCCCTACATCACTCCACCACCACCATCTTGCATTGTTGTGAAACTTTTGTGACAAACTATGAAAGAACATCATCAAAATAGTCCTACTAACTATATCCCATATCTTACATTTGGTGCATTTTCCCCCAACCCACCCAATTATTAACACCTTGTATTAGTATTATACATTTGTTAAAGTTCATGAGAGAACATTCTCATATTTTTCCTTTTAACCACTGTCCATTTTCCACCACTGGATTCCCTGTGTTATACAGTCCCATGTTTCATACAGTCCATTCAAGATGTATACTCAGTGGCTCTCATTTTCATCACAGAGCTGTGCTGTCATCATCTCAGTTAATTTTAGAACATTTTCATTTTTCCAAAAGAAAAAATGCCCTATCTGCTTATGCCCCGGGCCCCCCATAGTTGTCTCTTAAAATTAAATTATCTTTTTTTTTGGCACTGCTGCCAAAATATTACAATATTACTATTAACTATCATCCATAAGTTACAATAGTTGTAATTTTCCCGTGTTTGACCATATTCTTAATGCTTTGTAAAATAACCTTCTTATATTTATACTATTAACCACAATCCATTCAATCAAAAAGGCAAGGTTTTTGCAATGAAAGAAACTAAGCTCTGAACCATGGCAAAAGTTTATGCCACAAAAAAGGAATAAAGAAACAAATCATACTACCCTCAGAATACATAAATATTTCACAAAGTAAGAAAAATGGAAAATCTCTCAAGAGGAAACTAGGACTTAGATACTGTTAGGTTCCTGAAAAGGGTTCTGTTCTCTGCCCTACCCTAATTTTGGATAATATAATTAAGACTTTAGATAGAACTGAGATACCAAAAACAGGATGGGACCTATTCAAACCCAAGGATAAGAACAATAAATTCTCACTTTGACCAAGCACTTAATAACACCAGGCATTATAGCCATCTCCGCCATTACAGTATTACCATTTTTTGGTGACAAAACTAGGTCACAGATTAAATAATTTGCCCAAGGTTATTCAACTAGAAATGGCAGATTTGGTATTTGAATCCTGGTAGTCTCATGGTGCTCATGATCATTGTGACATTGGAGGAAGATGCGGAATTGCCTACAATTTCCTTTATAACACTAGTTATGATGAGGGATCAACATAAAAAATACAAGTTCAGTTATAAAATGGGAAAGTTATATCTTTTAATACCTGAATTGCAAATGTAATCATAATAATAATGATATCTTTTATGTGGATGATATCATTCAACCTCACCAATGGCTCTATGGGCATAAGTATCATTATCACTTTAAATATGAAAAATGGCAGATTATGTAAATTGATTTGTCCAAGCTCCCATATTTAGTAGGTGGCCCAGCAGGACCTAAATGTAGGCAACCTGACCCAAACCCATGTTTCTAATCACTATGCCGTCCATGTGTTTAAGAAAATGCAACTATTGTGTCCACAAAATGTAGAGCTTAAATCTCCTGCTCTGGGGAACATGATTACTTATGGCTGCAGCTGCTTCCCCTCTAAGTCCACCAATGCATTCATTACAATGCCACACTTCCTACTGACCACTCCTATCCAATGACTGAGCATAGCAAAGGTATGAAAGCAAACAAAATTTGGTACTCCTCCATGGGGATTTTGGCTGAAGGCTTCCCAATCAGTCTAGCAAATATTTATTGGCCGGAGACTCTTTCTAGTAAATTATCTTCTTTCCTCTCTCCCACCACTGGTGTCAGACCTATATTGTAGTCTGAAGCCTGCCTTTGCCTTCTTCTACTTCTGTCCCCAATAAATCTCTTGCATGTCTAAATCTCTTTAGGAATCTGCTTCTCTGTGGACCCCAGCTAATACAAATGCTCCTGAGGGTGGTCTGAGGAAACAAGTGGTAAGCTGGGAATTTATTTAAGGTTCACTAAACTCCCATTCTGAGTGGAAGGTGGGTCACAGAGGTTCCCTGGCACTAGGCCCAGTTGCTAAAGATTTCGCTGGGTGATGATGTGGGAAAAGGTCCCAGTGGAATGGACTGCCTATAGAGCTATAATGGTTTAGGCATAAAAGAACAATGCCTACAAAGACAGTGGAGTTGGCTGGTTATTCCTAAATGGTAGTGAGGTTAACACCCTGCAGATCATGAAAAACTGAGGGCAATTATCAAACAGTTAAAGGCTAAGTGTGAGAACCAGAGGGAAGCCAGACACCTTAGAATGCTCAGCAAACACAGGCTATTATGCTAAACTCAGAACCCTGGTTGGAAAACCTGTGACCCTGACCCATGGAATGGGGACATGTGGATGGATGCCCCTGAGGATGCTGGCTCTGTTCAATCCCCTGAGAGTTTGGAGAGGTGGCCTATAGCACCCTCCCAAATTTTAGAAGATGCTACAAAGGCCTCTGCAATGCAACAGGTGCCTGCTGCAGGACCTGTGGCTATCTCCTTTCCTGGCTCTCAAGACCATGACTAGAGTTAACTTCTAGCATTACCTAGCTGCAAATTGCTGGGCCTGGTAAGGAAAGAAAGAGACTATACTTCAAGGTACTTGCAAGACTAGCTATAGTGTACCAGCAGGAGCCTGGGAAGTAGCTCTGTGATGGCATTTATAAAGTGCTTAATTAAGGAAGCCAGAATGTAAGACTGGGAATGGAAGACTTCATTGACTTGGGGGTACTTTCTCCAGACTTGGGAGTTAATATCTTGACAAAGGCCCTAGGAATGGATCAGCCTGGGCAGCTCTTTCTTGGAGTTGTGTGCTACCATCCTACACTCTTCCTATCAAATCCGTCCTGCACTCCCTCTCTTCACAGGAATCAGACATCTAATGTGTTTTGCAGTTTATTGCCACCTTCTGCTTCTTCCCCCTATAAATCTTTAGCACCTTTAGTCCTGCCTTGTCTGCAGCTAGGTGCACCCACACTCACATGGCAAGTAAACACAGTCAGAGTTTTTAATAAGAGCAAAAAAAGGAATTAAAGCTAGAAACTGTGTGGCTCTGATCAAGCACTTAAAAGCCAGGCTGAGACACTGGGCTTCAGGGTCTTTTAACCCCTCTACAGTGAGTAAACTGATGAAAATTTATAGTAAGAAACATGAACAGAACTTGCTGTTCATATAATAATTTGGGAGACAGGGAGGAAAATAATGGATTAGGAATCAAACATTTGGAAATTGTTTAAATATTTTGAAAAGTTGAGATAATGCATACATCATTTGTGTGGTTGGGTGAAATAATTATATTTAAATGCTTGGTTAAGCAATGACACATAACAGGGACTCAGTAGGTTTCTTATTCATTTTGCCTTGGAGCAGTCCCAGAAGCCTGAAGACCCAGTAAGGTAGAAGGTTTTGCCTTTCATCTCCATCTACAGTACTCTGATGATTTAAAAGAGATGGGACAAGGGTCCATTTAAGTTAAGAAAGTGTTACCTAATTGAATGTGAAAGGTTAATATATTTGCAAATGAATGTCCTGTCACCACATATTTGTTGATGTCTGATAAAATATCATTAAGAAATAATCAAAGGAAACTACTTGTCCCTGAATAAAAGAGGGTTTCTAGGACTGCCTCATACCAAATCCTTACATCAGTAAGGGGTGTGGGTCGGAGCAGTAGAAGGAGGGCCCATAGGGTAGGCTTCTTTCAAAGTTGCTAAATTTGTTTAGTTTTTTCCAGTACTTTTCATTTCTTGAAATATTTTCTTGCTTACAAAATAAAAACTTATTTATAAGGATATCAATCATTCCCTTAAAAATGCAAAATAAACTGAAATTAATGTCATGCTGATACTAACAACATGTAATATAGATGAGGCTGATTATAATGTACATTTGTTTAGGGTATATTTTTACTAACATGTTTTTAGCAGAAGCTTCTGAGAAATACAATATTTTATATTCATATGTGAGCTATTTGTGACTTTAACTACAAGGAGTTACCTTTTTAGGAATGCATAGAGCGCTGGACTCACTTAGTTGACTTCCTTATCTTAAAGGAGAGGCATGCAAATAACTGACAAACATTAAATTTTGCTAAATGTTACAGACCAATAAAAATAGCAGTAGCTGTAGTTGAACCAATACCAAATGTTATAAGTCCTTTCTGTCAACTAATCAGTTAGGCTTTTTAAAATGTGAATTCATCAATACTATCAATACCATAAACATAAATGTCTTGATTTTAGGAGGAATAACACTTCTTCTAAGAAATCTGTATTTATATGTATGTGTATATATTCTATTAATGATAAAGGAATGATAAGTAATTTGAAAATTCATAAGTATATATATATCCTCATTGTTAAAGCTTATCACTTATTTCAAATTAGATGTTTCATTCAGATTGAAAACATTCATTGTCATCAATAAAAGAAAATATAATTAAATTTCCTACAAGCTTATTTAAATGCTACACCTCTTACACTTCACAGCAGTGTCCCGGGCTCAAACCTTTCATGTTGATATCTGTAATAAACGGTCTCCCTAATTTTAGTCAAAAATTAGTCTTTTACTATTCAAATATAAAGAGAACCCTAATTAAGGATTTTATAAATTACTCTAAGCATTGCCTAGTTTAGGTGATTTATTTTTTTACATATTTTCAATCCCCATATCATCTATATAAATATTAAGGGCCAAATTATCTAAAATTTCACAGTTCTTTTCTTCTATTCCAAATTATTAGGAAGAAAGACATTTATATGCTATGCACACCAGAGCTAACTGTAAGTTGTATCTTCATAAAGCAAATAGATCCTTCAGTCCCTTTACCTTATACATTGGGCAACAAATAGAGCATGGATTCAAACACTTGGGACTACTGCTTTGTTTCTCTAACAATGTAACAGGCCTCACTGGTTATGTATTTACTTCTACCTTCTCTAGCAAAGAGATATAAGTGCCTGCGATGGCAATGATATAAATGAGTTTCCACTTCCCTGCGGAGTGGACGACGACTGTGTTTGTCTGTCCTGCATCTACTCCCCCACACAGTGATAACGCATGGCTCTCCACTTATCCTCTGGACACTGGCCCTCCTCTCCTCTCAGTCCAGGTGATTCCCGTGGGCTGATTTTACCTCACTACCTTTGGATGGATGGGTGAAAGGGAACTCAAGAGCCAGTCTTGATTAATAAATGTGTTCCACCTTCTTAGATGGGTGACTTATGGATAGATACAGGATCCATGCCAAGCCAAACCAGGGAGTTTTTGTTTTCCCTCAGAAACCACTGGGAAAAAAGTAATACTCCTTCTGCTGAAGTTGCAAAAACAGAAGATGGTTGAACAGTAACTACTGATGACCACGTTGCCACAAAGAATGAAAACCTGCCTGAAAATGAAGCTTAACAGAGTAAAGCTGAGAATAATGTACAGAGGTAAAGACACTTGACAACATCCCAAACTCAGTCTCATTCATACCTATCCCTGGACTTTTCAGTGATAGAGGTTCATAAATTCTTATTCATTAAGTCACTTGTGGTTGTGATTTTGTCATTTGCAACTTAAAAAGTTAATTTCATTTAGGTTCCTTTATTACAAATAAAGGGGAAAGAATGAATTGATACACAAACTTCAAGAGAACTACAGCATTTCTGTTAAAACTTCTATTTAGGGGTTTACTCATGTGTTAAGATATTATGAGGGCCCGGCTAGATAGCTCAGTGGATAAAGAGCGTGCTGGGATACCACATGGGAGGCCCTGGGTTCGGTTCCCGGGGACCTCTCCTAGCGGGCAGACCGCCTTGAGAATGGCAAGCCGCCATGGGCAGGCCAGAGCCACCGTGGGCAGGGCAAAAAGCTGCCACGGACAGGGCAAAGCCGCCACGGGCAGGGCAGGTCCCCCGCGAAGGGAGCGCAGCCAGCCACCCGCGAACTGAAGCAAGAGCCGGCCGTGAATAGAAGCAGAAGCCGCCCACAAGCGGGGAAAGCCGCGCCTGCGCAGTGACCAAGTCTCGGCGCGTCGCCGCAACGGGGGGGAAGGGGAGATATGTAATAAAATAAATAAATCTTTAAAAAAAAAAAAAAGATATTATGAAGTCAAATGCTTTCCTTGGTTCCTTATGGCATATTGGGAATTGACAGCTGTTAGTCAAGCAGGTTGCCCATGCCTGAATGACCAATGTAGGAGCAAATATTAATTAAAAGGGACCCAAACTGCTAAGGAACTTAGTGTGTCTTTAATTCCTAAGCAGATTCTGACATCTGTTTTTTAAAATTTAAAAGCAAGTGATTCAAGTGATTAAAGATGGTTTCTATTTTATACAGGTGGCTTTACTAAACACATTCTTTCATAGCAAATAGAATAGATTCTTATATCAGAATATCCTTTCTATGCTAGATTTACTCTGTTTTCCCCTCCTGCTTCAGTTTGGATTATTTCTGTAGACCTATCTTCAAGTTCACTGATTTCTTTCCTTACCAAGGTCAAATCTGCTGATAAGCCCTTTCCAGGTTTTCTTCTGATACTGTGTGCTTCATTTTCAGCATTTCAATCTGAACCTTTCTCATAGTTTCCATCTCTCTACTGAAATCACCAATCAGGTCTTGCATGTTGTTCACCTTTTCAATTAAAACCAGTGTTCAGCTGCATTTTGCCGTGGTAACCCAGGGCTCCTGTCTCTTCTCTCCTGTGGGTGCCTCTCCCTAGAGTTTGGGCCCCTTGGTTGCTCTGTGGTCCTGGCATTACAATGGGTGCAAGAAAGTCAGACCCTTGCTTTCTGTCCCAGCTTTTTTTTTCATCATAAATTTGTATATGACAGTTCTTCCTGCTTTCTATAGTCCTAAGTGGAAACCAGTTGTCCTGTAAGCTTTATGCAGGTTTTTACTTTTTCAACAAAGAACAAACATGGTAAGCTGTTACTGCCAGCCATGATTCGGCTCCTTCAATTTTGCCAACTTTGTCTTCATACTCATGTTGATATATTCACTTATATCTTTTAGTGGCATTATTTGATAAAATAATAGCACAAAATAGGAAAGATGGCTTTGCTATTTCTAGAAATAACAATTAAGAATTTTCTCATAGGGCCCGGCTAGATAGCTCAGTGGATAAAGAGCTCGCTGGTGTACCACATGGGAGGCCCTGGGTTCGGTTCCCGGGGACCTCTCCTAGCGGGCAGACCGCCTTGAGAATGGCAAGCCGCCATGGGCGGGCCGGAGCCACCGTGGGCAGGGCAAAAAGCTGCCACGGACAGGCAAAAAGCCGCCACGGGCAGGGCAGGTCGCCTGCAAATCGAGCACAGCCAGCCACCCGCGAACTGGAGCCG
>PVKH010009167.1:0-19003 GCA_004027955.1 Chaetophractus vellerosus
TGCCATTTTCTTATTTAGCCTTTGTAAGTCTTGTACCATTTTATCCCGCAATTCTTCTGTTAATGTCTCCTGTTTTGTTTTGTTTTTTTTTTTTACATTTTAGAACATATACTTTTTTTTTTAAAGATACATAGAGTACATAAATGTTACACAAAAATTATAGGAATACCCATATGCCACCCATCCCACACCTCCCACAACCTCCCACATAAACATTCTTCATTAATGTGGCACATCACCTGCAATGGATATACACATTTTGGGGCTTTGCCGCTAAGCATGGACCATAGTTCACATTGTAGACCACACTCTATCCCACATAGTTCTGCATGTTATATGATGATATAAAATGGCCTATATCTGTCATTGCAATGTCACTCAGGATAATTCCCAAGTCCGGAAAAAGCCCCTATATTACAACTGCTTTTCCCTCTCCCTGCCCCCAAAGCATCCAGTGGCCATTGGCTCCACATTAATATTGTAATTAATTCCATTGCGTGAATCGCAATAAATCTGTAACAGAATACCAATAAGTCCACTCTAGTCCATAGCCCTTCCCCCAATCCTGAGCAGTCTGAGATGGTGATGTCCACTCCACCTCCAAGTGAGACGAGGCACATATCCCATTGATAAGATGGATGGGATATCCTTCCTGCAGCCGCAGACTCTCTCCATTCCCTGGGATAGCTGTTGTCCATCATCATCTCCCCACTAGGTGTCCTGGGTGAGCCCACTGAGCTGTAGAGTAGGAGGTGCAGCTCCACTGAGCTCCTGGACACAGCTGGCACATGGACATCCCATAGACTCTGCTCTCTGTAAGTACACCTAAAACTCTGGCATCACATATAGGTTTGAATAGAAGAGACAGATGGACCGTGTGTAGGGAAGAACTATTTGGGTCTGACTCTGTCACTCTCAGGAGCAAGGATTCCAAATTAGGGCCCACTGATAAGGCACCAAACTCTGGGGTTATCTGCCCTGATATAGGACCTGGATGTCTCCAGAGCCTTCAGGAGCCCCTCTGTTTGGGGCACCATCTGCACTGGAAGCCCATGAGGTCCCACTGAGATGTGCATAAGCGTCACCCCTGGGATGACCTCCCGACCCACACCCTGAAGTCTCCTAGCCCTATGAACTCATTTGTCTTTACCTCCCCGCCCCCTGCCTCCCATTAGAAGTCCTTCTCCAGTCGTATTGCCCATTGGCACTTGTTAGTAATCCCTCATTGCCAGGGAGACTCACCCCCGGGAGTCATGTCCCACACTGGGAGGAAGGCAATGCATTCACATGCTGAGTTTAATGCCTACTTTTATATTTATGATTTTTGTGTAGTATCATATTGATTGCCTTCTCTTTTGTATATGGAATATTTTTCATATTTTTGTGGTTGCAATGGCTAAAATTTAATATCCTAAATATATAATAATCATATTTGGTTTGATACCAACTTGACTTCTATAGTTTATACATATACTATTCCTAAACCTCTCTTTCCCCCACCTTAATTTTGTTCTTATTACCACTTTTATCATTATACAATGTATGCCCCAAACCATAGACATGTCATTACTTTTCTTGCATTTATATTTTAGCACCTGTAGAAAGTCTTTCTGGTATAAAATTCTTGGCTGGCAGTTATTTTCTTTCAGCAGTTCATGTATTTCAACCCAATGTCTTCTTGCCTCCATGATATCTGATGAGAAATTGACACTCTAATTCAGATTCTCTTGTACATAACACATTACTATACTTCTGCAGCTGTCATAATTACCCCCTTGTCTTTTGCATTCCCTAGTATGATCAATATATGACAGGGTATATATTTCTTCATGTTTATTCTTTTTGGTGTTCTCTGGACTTCTTGGATGTGCATATTTAGATCTTTTGCTAATTTTTGGAAGTCCTCTGGTATTATTTCTTTGAATATTCCTTCTGCCCCTTTCTCTCTTTCTTCTCCTTCTAGGACTTCCATAATACATATATTTGTATGCTTGTTGGTATCTATATTAGTTAGCCAAAGGAGTGCTGATGCAAAATACCAGAAATTGGTTGGTTTTTATAGAGTGTATTTATTTGCAGTAGAAGCTTACAGTTACCAGGCCAAAAAGCATAAGTTATTTCCCTCACCAAAGTCTATGGACATGTGTTGGAGCAAAATGGCTGCCAACGTCTGCCAGGGTTCAGGCTTCCTGGGTTTCTCTCTTCCCAGGGCTTGCTTCTCTCCAGTCTCAGGCTTGCTTCTCTCTACAAGGCCAACTGTAGGCTATCAGGCAAACGTCTCATCTCTTCCAGGGGTCTTCTCTCCTTCCTCATGACCAAGCTTCTCTGTGTGCTTACTTCCCCAGGCTACAGCATTAAAACTCCACATCAGAACTTAAACTCTGTCCTTTGCCATGTCTTTTATCTCTGAGTCCCCACCCACTAAGGGGTGGGGACTCAGCACCCCCTGGATGTGGCCCAATCAAAGCCTTCATCATTATTTAATCAAGTAAAAATAAAACCTCTAAATCCAATACACTATAATACACCCAGAAGAAAAGATCAGTTTACAAACATAATCTAATTTTATTTTTGGAATTCATCAATAATATCAAATAGGTACAGTATCCCTGAGGTGTCTTAGACTATTTTGCTTTTTATAATTCTTTTTTCTTTCTGCTCCTCAGCCTGACTCTTTCAACAGTCTTGTGTTTGAGTTTACTGATTATTTCTTTTGCCAACACCAATCTTTTTTGAAAATAAAATTTTATTTACATATACCATTCATATATGAACATACATAAACAATAAGTGTATAGTAAAAGCCTTGATCATTGTTCAGCCATGTCCATCCCTGGTCTTTGGGAAGAGGATTTTTACATCTTTTTCTATCACCAGAAAGCTAGGCAGGGACTGGAACCCATGGTGGCCTGCTAAAAGAGTGGGGGTTAGACACTGGTAATCACTGCACTTAGAGAATGCCATTTACTATTCTTTACTGTAATTCACCATCCTCTTCCTCCCACTCTTCCCCAGACAGTACACAGTATTCTACGGGCCTCCAGAGCATCAAAATAGTTGTTTCAGACAGTTACCACCTGTTTAATAGTTGTTCTTGTGGAAGGACTGAATCCTGGAGTTACCTACTCCACCATCTTCCCACAATCCTCCTGGAGAAGCTTTTTGTTATATAATAATGTCACAGCAGCATTGTTAGGAATGATAAAATAAGGAAGCATTCATCAGTTCAAGAAGTAAATCAAATGTCATTGCTGAGTTGTATGAGTTCTTTTTAGATTCTGGATATAAAACCCTTATCAAATATATGGTCTCCAAATATTTTCTCCCATTTTAGGTTGTCCTCATTTTCATAATAACATCCTTCATGTAAAACTTTTTAAATTTTGATGAAGTCCAACTTATCTATTTTTTTCATTAGTTATTTATGCTTTTAGTGTGAAGTTTAAGAATCCATTGCCTAATGCATGCTTTTGAAGATATTTTCCAATGTTTCCTTCTAAAGGTTTTATAACTTTAGCATGTATATTTAGGGCATTGATCCATTTTAGGCTAATTTTTGTATATGGTGTGGTTCAGGTGTCCACTTTCATTGTCTGATGTGGATATCCAGTTTTCCCAGCATCATTTGTTGAGCAGACTATTCTTTTTCAATTGTGTGGATGTATAACTCATCTTAGTTTCCTGGAAGCTAAACACAAATAGCATCAATAGTTGGTTTAAATGATGAAATTTACTGGCTCACAGTTTTGACACATCAGAAAGGTGATATTTTTCTCCCTGAAAACAGAGGCATTCTACTGTTGATCCTTGGGTCTTTGGCTTTTCCGTCACATGGCAATGCATACAACAGCATCTTCTCTTTTCGTTCTTCCCGATTCCATTGACTTCTATCTTCTGGCTCTTCCCTATTGCTTTTTTCCCTCTCTATTTCAATTTTCTTTGCTTATAAGGACTTCAGCCGTATTGGATTAAGACCTATCCTGAGTCAGTTAGCCATCTTTAACTAAAAATAGCATCTACAAAAGGTCTGTCCTATTCATAATGGATTAACACTCACAGGAATGGATTAAAATTAAGAACGTGCTTTTTCTGAAGTATATAACTCAATCTACCAGAGTGTCCTTGTCAAAAATCAACCAGCCATAGCCACTCTGAATTCGAATCTGCTGTTCTATTTGTCCTTGTGTCAATACTACACTGTTTAGGTAAGGTATCTTTATGATAAACTTTGAAACAGGAAGTGTGAGTCCTTCAACTTTTATTCTTCTTTTCCCACATGGTTTGGGTATTTGGAGCCCCTTGCCATTCCATATGAATTTGATGATTGGTTTTTCCATTTCTGCAAAGAAAGCTGATGAAATATTTATAGGCATTGCATAAAATCTGTAAATCATTTCTGATCCATGAATATGGACTATTTATTTAGGTCTTCTTTAGTTTCTTTCAGCAATAATTTGTAGTTTTTCATGCACATTCTTGGCCAAATCTATCACTAGGTATTTCATTAGGACGTCCTTCATATCCTTGGTTAAATTAACTACTAGATATTTCATTCTTTTAGTTGCTATTATAAGTGGAACTGTTTCCTTGATTTCCATTTCAGATTGTTAATTGCTGGTATAAAGAAACACCACCAATTTCTGTGTGTTGATCTTGTACCTCACCACTTTGCTGAATTCATTTATTAGGAGCTTTGTTGTAGATTCTGCTATATTTCCTATATATATGATCATTTAATCTTCATATAGGGATAGTTTAACTTCTTTCTTTCCAGTTTGGATGCTTTTTATTTCATTTTCTTACCTAACTGCTTTGGCCAGGACTTCCAGTACAATGTGGAACACCAATGGAGAAAACAGGCACCTTTGTCTTGTACCGACCTTAGGGGAGTAGTTTTCAGTCTTTTAAAATTTATTATAATATTAATTATATTTTTAAATATACCTTTATCATCTTTTAGAGGTTTCCTTATATTTGTAGTTTTCTGAATATTTTTATTAAAAAGTGGTGCTGCATTTTGTCAACCATCTTTCCTGCATCAATTGAGATGATTATCTGTTTTGGTTTCTTTTTCCTTTCTTCTGTTAAGGTGGTTTGGTTTTTCTCATGTTGAAACCTCTTTGCTTTCCTGGGATGAGGTCTACTTGTTAATGGTGACTAATCATTTTAAAGTGCTGTAGGATTCCATTTGCTAATATTTTGTTGAGGATTTTGTATCTCCATTTTTAAGGGTAAGAGGTCTGTATTTTTCTTTTCTTGTGATATCTTTATTTGGCTTGGTATTATGGTGATGTTGACCTTACAGAATGACCTAGGAAGTGTTCCCTCCTTTTCAATATTTTGGAAGAGTTTGAGAAGGACAAGTGTTAATTCATCTTTAAATATATTTGTTAAAACTCACCAGTGAACTATCTAGTCCTGGACTTATTTTGGGGGGGAATTTCTTGATTAGTGATTCAATCTCATTTAATTGTTATTGATATGTAAGATCTTCTATTTCTTCTTCAGTCTGTTTAGGTAATTTGTGTGTTTCTAGGATTTTGTTCATTCACCAAGGTTAATCTCATTTATTGGCACAATTGTTCATGGCATCCTCTGATAATCCTGTTTATTTACATGAGGTCAGGATAATGTCACAAGCCACACCAAGAAACAAGAAGATATGGCCCAGTCAAAAGAACAAACTAAACCACCAGATGACATAAAGTAGTTGAGACAACTAATCATAGATATTCAAACAAATCTCTTTAATAATTCAATGAGATGACTAAATAGATTAAGATATTAAGGAGACACTGGGTGAGCACAAAGAAGAATTTGAAAACTTACATAGAAAAGAAGCAGAAACTATGGGAATGAAAAGCACAAAAATGAAATTAAAAATACACTGTAGGCATATAACAGCAGATTTGAAGAAGCAGAAGAAAGGATCAATGAGCTTGAAGACAGGGCCTCTGAAAGTGAACACATAAAAGAACAGATAAAGAAAGAATGGAAAAAATTGAACACCATCTTATGGAACTAAATGATGACAAGAGACATGCAAATATATGTGTCATGGATGTCCCAGAAGGAGAAGAGAAGGGAGAAGGGGCAGGAAGAATATTTGAGGAAATAATGGTAGAAAATTTCTCAACTCTATTGAAAGACATAGATATCCATGTCCAAGAGACACAACATACTCCAATCTGAATAAATCTGAATAAACCTACTCAGAGACGCATAGTAATCAGAATGTCAAATACCAAAGATAAAGAGAGAACTCTGAAAGCAGCAAGAGAAAAGTAATTCATCACATACAAGTGATGCCCAATAAGATTAAGTGCTGATTTCTTATCAGAAACCATGGAGGCAAGAAGGTGGCGGTATGATATATTTAAGATACTGCAAGAGAAAAACTACCAGTCAGGAATCTTATATCCAGCAAGACTGTCTTTCAAAAAGGAGGGTGCAGGGGCCGGCTGTAGCCCAATTGGTAGGGTGCCAGTTTACCACATAGGAGGCCCCGGGTTCGGTTCCCAGAACCTCCTTGAGTGGGCAGACCGCCTTGAGAAGGCAAGCCGCCGCAGGCAGGGCAAGCCGCTGCGGGCAGGGCAAGCCCCGGTGAGTAGGGCAAGCCCCCATGAGCAGGGCAAGCCCCTGCAAGCAGGGCAAGCTGCTGTGAGCAGGCAGGCTGCTGCGTGGTGAGTTGACTCAGCAGGTCACCGCAGCGGGGGAAGACGGGCAGACAAAGAAGAATGCAAAAATGAACACAGCAAGAACAAGCAGAAAGGGGGGGTATGTAATAAATACAAAATAAATCTTAAAAAAAAGGAGGGCATGTGTTTAATATTCACAAATAAGCAGAAATTGAGAGTTTTTAACCAAGAGACTGGCTTTGCAGGAAATACTAAAGGGGGTGCTACAGTCTGAAAAGGAAAGACAGGAGAGAGGCTTTGAAGAAAGTCTAGAAATAAAAAATTATTTCAGGAATAGTAACTAAAAGTGTAAAAAGATTGGTGAAAATAAAATGTGGCAGATAAAACCCAAAGGTCAAAATGGGTGAAGTAAGAACTGGTTTTACAGCAGTAACATTGAATATTAAGGATTAAACTCCCCAATCAAAAGACACAGATTAGAGGAATGGATAAGAAAATATGAGCCATCTATATGCCATCTACAAGATACTCACTTCAGATCCAAGGATACAAACAGATAGAAAGAGAAAGCCTGGAAAAAGTTATTCTATATATGCAATAACAACATCAACAACAACAAAAAAAACCTGAGTAGCTACACTTATTTTTGGTGAAATAGATTTAAAAGGAAAGTTATTATTAGAGACAATGAAGCACATTATATATTAATAAAAAGCACAATTAACCAGGAAGAAATAACAATGATAAGTGTATAAGCACCTAATCAGGGTGTCCCAAAATACATTAGGCAGAATATGGGCAGAACAACCAGCAAGATGGCAGCAGAGTAAGGAGCTCCTAGAGTAAGCTCATGCTACAGGGCTATCACCCAGAGCTATCTAAAGCACCTGTTTTGGGCCTCCAGGAGACCAGAAGAGCATCCTGCAACATCCTTGAAAGAATGAAAGGAGGAGACAGCCCAATTGCAGAGAAAATTCATAAGTAGAGCATGCCACACCATGGAGGACAATGCCTATCTTCCACTGGTGGCAAAAGTCACCTCAGGAGCTATCCCATAGATGGAATTGGAAGCTCCACTTCCCCAAAACAGGGGAGGAAGAGATGGTTGGGTACCAATTTCAGCTACTAATTAGTAAATATGGCAGGCTGAGGTATAGTCCTAAGAACAGCTAAGGTTTGAACCTGTCCATGTCAGAAAGAGGCCAGTAGCTGCCATTTTAAATCCACCCCTGGCATGAGGGGAAGTGGGGCAGACTGAAATCACAGTGCTGGTAGGGACTGGCTTCTTTCCATCCAGATCAGATTACCACTCTAGCATAAGCCCCCAGCCCCAACTCCAGCAGGGAGGAAGCTAGGGGTCCTATGCTAGCCTCTCCAGGAAAATACAGGCAACCCTGCAGAGGCCCATGATTATGCTACTCTGATGGTGCAACCTGTCTCAGGAGCTATTCTGTAGCTGGAATTGGAAGATCCATTTCCCAAAAACAGGGGAGGAAAAGATAGTTGGCTACCGACTTCAGCTACTGATTAGCAAATTCAGTTGGCTAAATTATAACCCTAAGAACAGCTAAATTTTGAACCTGTCCAAGTTAGAAGGAGGCATGAAGGGAAGCAGGGCTGACTGAAAATTGCAGTAATGGTAGGGGCTGGCTTCTTTCAGCCAGATTGGCCTGCAGCCCTAGCCTAGGCTTCAGCCCCACTTCTAGCAGGGAGGAGTCTGGCAGGCCTTGCACCAGCCTCTTCAGGTAACTGCAGGTACATTTGGCTGGCACAGACTGAATAGTCAGAAGTCTACTGTGGCAACTGTGGTCATTTTGGACCCGCAAGGCATAGACTGCTGCCCACACCAGCAACTCCATCCCTGCTCCAGGTAAGGGAGAGTGTGATGTGATTCATCAGTCTCTCTGGGCAACTACAGTCTCGGTCTCCAGAACTTGGATTATTATACATGCTGTGGCTCTGTCTCTACCCCTGGCATAGGAGAAAGTTGGGAGAAGCTTCATTGATCCTGGGGAAATTAGGGCAACTTGAGCCTCCACAGCTTATAGCACCAACTGCATCTCTGGTGCCTACTATACAACTAGCAAGGGAGAAAGGGCATGAAAGCCCTAAATTAAAGAAACTGTACCCGGAATAAATACATCTAGGAAGCCAGATGCCAAGACACCAACAAAAAATTACAATCCACACCAAGAAACAGGAAAATATGGTCCAATTAAAGAAACAAGATAAGCCCCCAGATGACATAAAGGAGTTGAGACACCTAATCATAGATGTTCAATCAAATCTCCTTAATAAATTCAATGAGATGGCTAAAGAGATTAAGGATATTAAGAAGACATTGGATGAGCACAAAGAAGAATTTGAAAGCATACATAGAAAAATACCAGATCTTATGGGAATGAAAGGTGCAATAAATGAAATAAAAAATACACTGGAATCATATAATAGCAGATTTGAGGAGGCAGAAGAAAGGATTGGTGAGCTTGAAGAATTGGCCTCTGAAAGCAAACATACAAAAGTATAGATGAAGAAAAGATTGGAAAAACTTGAACAAGTTCTCAGGGAACTAAATGAATCCAAACAGACCAACTCTGAGACACATACTAATCAGAATATCGAATGCCAAAGAAAAGAGAGACTTCTGAGAGCAGCAAGAGAAAAGCAGTGCATAGCATATTAGGGATACCCAATAAGATTAAGTGCCGATTTGTCATCAGAAACCATGGAGGCAGGAAGACAGTGGTATGATGTATTTAAAATACAGCAAGAGAAAAACTACCAGTCAAGATTGTCTTTAAAAAATGAGGGTGAGTTTAGGATATTCACAGATAAATGGAAACTGAGAGAGTTTTTAAACAAGAGACCATCTTTGCAGGAAATACTAAAGGGTGTGCTACAGTCTGAAGGACTGTATAATGTAATATTACATTACTACAGTGATAATGTAATATTCATGCGTCTATGCCAAAGATGTACGGTGTTGATAATTGGGGAGTATGGAAAAGGTGTGCCAAATGTACACTATAGAGCTGGTAATAATCTGATATTATCTCATAATCTGTAAGAAATGTTCTACCATTGTGTGGTGTGTTGTATGGGAATTCTGCACAAGTATATGATCGTTTTTTAAGTTTACAACTTCTGTCATAAAAATATATTTTTTTAAAAAAATAATAGGGTGGGTTTGGGGAAAAATACACCAAATATAAGATAAGGCTTATAGTTAGTAGTAAGATTTTGACAATATTCTTCTATAATTTGTAACAAATGTCTCACAATAATGCAAGGTTTCGGTGGTGGGTTTTTGTATGATGTTATGTATGATGTTATGCATGTTTGTAAGTTCACAACTTTTACTATACACTTATTGTTTATGTATGTTCATGTATAAATGATATAATAATAATAATAATAAGAGACTGGGTTGAGGGAAAATACACTAAATGTAAGATACTTTGTTTAGTAGTAATATTTTGAGGATGTTCTTTAATCATTAGTTAAAAATATTTTACAAATGCAAATATTCTCCTTGTCCTGATTTTGTGATAATCAGGGTAGGCTAAACATTCGCTATATTAGAAACCATGCATGTGTCCCCAGACCTACTTTTTCTCCCTAGGCCTGGTTTTTAGAATGCTGGTGGTAAACTAAGCCTGATTTTTTTTTTTTAAAGATTTATTTATTTTATTACATATCTCCCCTTCCCCCCACTGCCGCGACGCGCCGAGAGTGGTCACTGCGCAGGCGCGGCTTTCCCCGCTTGTGGGCGGTCTCTGCGTCTGTTCATGGCTGGCGCTTGCTTCAGTTCGTGGGTGGCTGGCTGCGCTCCATCCGCAGGCGACCTGCCCTGCCCGTGGCAGCTCTTGCCCTGTCCGTGGCAGCTTCTTGCCCTGCCCACGGCGGCTCCGGCCTGCCCATGGCGGCTTGCCATTCTCAAGGCGGTCTGCCCGCTAGGAGAGGTCCCCAGGATCGAACCCAGGGCCTCCCATGTGGTATGCCGGCACCCTATCCACTGGGCTATCGAGCCGGCCCCAGCCTGATTTTTAATATGACCATCCTGTATGGGAAAAGACTGTAACTTTGAGTATCTTTGGTCAACCTTAAGAGATTAGCTGGGGGACGGATGTGGCTCAAATGTTTGGCCGTCTGTCTCCCATATGGAGGCCCCTGGGTTTGATCCCTGAGACCTCCCAGTAAAAATTTAAAAAAGAAAAATATAGAAGGCACGTGGGCCACCAGGCCCTGTGTGCAGGTGCTTTGCCAGTCCCCATGAGGGGGTGAGCCCCCCAGGCCCTGCGAGCCACACAGCAAGATGATGATGTAAGAGGAGAGTGACACAAGGGAGAGCCAAGATGAGACGTGCTGAAAAACCAGGAACTAAGTTGGCGCAGGTGGTAGGACACTTCCCTCCCATATTGGAGGTTCTGAGGATTGAATCCCAGTGAAGACAGGAGGAGAAGGATGAGAAGACAGGGAAGGAAACGGACACAGAGAGTTGCCCAGTGAATGGACTAGAAACAGCAAAAAACAGGGTGGGGAGTAAAAATGGATAAAAGTAAATAAATAGATAAATAAATCCTTTAAAAATGTATAGGGGAGTAAGATATGGGCTATAGTTAGTAGTAAAACTTTGATGTTCTTATTTCATAATTTGTTAACAAATGTTTCACAACAATGCAAAGTATTTGTGGTGGGGTGATGTGTGGGAACCCTGTATGATGTTATGCATGTTTGTTTTGTAAGTTCACAATGTTTACTGAACACTTATTGTTTATGTATGTTCATGTATGAATGATTGTGATGGTTAGGCTAATGTGTCAACTCGGCCAGGTAATTGTGCCCAGCTATTAGGTCCAGCAAGCACTGGGCTAATTGAGTTTACTGCATGGATGGCTGATTACATCTGCATCAATCAGTGAGATTGGATCAAGAATGGATGATGCTTTTATCCATTCAGTTGACTGCCATAAAAGGGAACTGACTTCAACATTCATAGAGAATTTTGCAGCTCGTCGTTTGACAGCCAACTTCTCCCAGGAACTCATCGAGGACCCTTCATCAGTCTTTCATCAGAGCCCCTGGCTTGCAGCCTGCCAGTGGAACCTGGACTTGTGTATCCCCACGGTCACGTGAGAGACTCTTATAAAATCTTATATTTTTAACAGATATCTCGTGTTGATTCTGTTTCCCGAGAGAACCCTGACAAGAACAATGATATACTTCAATAAATTGTTTTAAAAAATGTTTCACAGCAATACAAGGTATTAGTGGAAGGGTAAGGTATGAGAGCCCTGTATGATGTTGTGTATGTTTTTTTGTAAGTTCACAACTATTACTATAACTTACGTTTATGTATGTTTATGTATGAGTGATGTACTTCAATAAATTAAAAATAAAGAAGAAAAAAAACTGAAAAAAAAATACATGAGGCAAACACTGGCAAACCTGATGGAGGAAATAGATTCTCTACAGTAATATTTGGAGACTTCAATACCCCACTCTCATCATTGGATAAAGTATCTGGGCAAAGGATCAACAAAGAAACAGAGAGCCTGAATAATATGATAAATGAACAGAACCTAACAGACATGTAAAGAAAATTGCACACTAAAACATTGGAATATATGTTATTCTCAAAGGGTCACGAATCTTTTTTCCAATAGACCATATATTGGGTCACAAAACAGATCTTAATAAGTTTAATAATACTGAAATTATACAAAGCATAATGGAATGAAGCTGGAAATGAAAAATGGAGAAAAAGCAAAAATTAAAGTATGTGGGGAGTAAACAATACACTCTTAAATAATCAGTGGGTCTAAGAACCAATTACAAGAAAAATCTGTAAATATCTTGTGATGCATGAAAATGAGAAAACAACATATCAAAACCTACAAAGTGCAGCTAAGGCAGTGCTGAGAGGAAAATTGATAGCTCTCAATGCTTACACTGAAAAATAAAAAAAGAGATAAAATAAAAATGACCTAACTGGAAAAAGAGCATCAAATTAATCTCAAAGCAAGCAGAAGGAATAAAATAGCAAAGGTCAGAGCAGAAATAAATGAAATAGAGTCTGAAAAAAAAAAACAAGAGCAAATTAACAAAACTAAATTTGCTTCTTCAAGAAGATCAACAAAATTGACAAACATGTAGGTAGATTGATAAAGAAAAAAAGGGAGAAGATGCAAATAAATAAAATCAGAAATGAAAGAAGGGCATTACTACTGACCCAAAAGAAATAAAAGAGATCACAAGAGGATACTATGAACAACTGTACACCAACCAAATAGACAACGTAGATGAAATGGACAAATTTCTAGGGATATACAAACCACCTACACTGACCCCAGAAGAAATAGAGGACCTCATCAAACCAATCACAAGTAAAGAGATTGAAAGAATGATCAAAAACCTCCCCAATATGAAAAACTCTGGATCAGATGGTTTCACAGGTGAATTTCTCCATGTATTCAAAGAAGATTTAAAACAAATCTTACTCAGGCTCTTCAGACAGAAGGGAATGCTGCCCAACTCATTCTATAAATCCATCATCACCCTAATACCAAAGCCAGACAAAGATATAATGAAAAAAGAAGCGGGCCAGCTGTATAGCCCAGTGGATAGGGTACCAGTACACCACATGGGAGGCCCTGGGTTTGGTTCCCGGGGACCTCTCCTAGCTGGCAGATGGCCTTGAGAAAAGCAAGCTGCTGCATTGGGGCAAAGCCACTGTGGACAAGGCAAAAAGCCACCACGGGCAGGGCAGAGCTGCCACGGGCAGTGCAAGACACCCGCAAAACATGGAGCTGAGCTGCCTGCGAATCACAGAGCAGAGCAGCCCACAAAACACAGAGCTGTACTGCCTGCGAAACAGAATGGAGCCACCCATGAGCAGGGCGAGCCGCCTGAATGGAGGGCCGACTAGGCGCATTGCCACAAAAATGGGGGAGACAAGAAGCAGACATAGAAGAACACAGAAAAAATGAACACACAGCAAGAGCAAGCAGAAGGGGGGGGGGAGAAAAAAGAAAATTATAGGCTCATTTCAATGAATATGGATGCAAAAATGCTAAAAAAAATCACTAATCAAATCAAACAACACAGTAAAATAATTATACATCACAATCAAGTGGGTCTTATCCCAGGTATGCAAGGGTAGTTCAACACGAGAAAATCAATTAGCATAATGTCACATTAATAAATTGAAGAAGAAAAATCAAATGAATATCTTAATTGATACAGATAAGGCATTTGACAAAACAATCATCCTTTATTGACAAAATTACCCTGAAAGATAGGAATTGAAGGGAACTTTCTCAACATGATAAAGGGCATATATGAAAAATCCACAGCTAACATTGTACTCAAAGGTAAAAGATTGAAAACTTTCCCATTGAGATTGGGAACAAGACAAGGATGCCCATTGTCACCATTGTTGCTCAGTATAGTTCTAGAGATTCTATGCAATCTGGCAAAAAAAAAGAAATAAAAGGCATCCAAATTGGAAAGGAAGAAGTTAAACTTTTGCTATTCACAGATAATATGACTCTATAAATAGAAGGTCCTGGAAAATCTACACAAAAGCTACTAGAGCTAATATACAAGTCCAGAAACTATAGCTAATATACAAGTTCAGCAGAGTGGCAGCATACAAAATTAATATGCAAAAATCAATAGTGCTTCTATACATTAGCAATGAGCAAAATGAGAAGGAAGTCAGGAAAAAATCCATTTACAATAGTGACTAAATGAATAAAATATTCAGGAAGAAACTTAAACAAGGACACAAAAGACCTATATTCAGAAAACTACAATGCATTGCTCAAGAAAACCAAAGATGACTTAAATAAATGGAAGGACACTCTGTGTTCATGAATCGGAAGACTATATATCATTAAAATATCAATTCTTTTCAGATATCAGATATCAGATTCAATGCAATCCTGATAAAACTTCCAATAGCCCTTTTTAAATAAATTGAAAAGTCAATTATCAATTTTATTTGGAAGGTTAAAGGGCCCCGAATAGCCAGAAACTTCTTAAAAAGGAAGAACGAAGTTGGAGGACTCTCACTTCCAGGCTTTAAATCATATTACCTAGCTACAGTGGTAAAAACAGTATGGTACTGCATAAAGATAGACATATAGACCAATGGAACTAAATTGATTATTCAGAAACAGACCCTCACATCTATGGTCGTGTGATTTTTGACAAGGCTGTCAAACCCACTCAGCTAGGGCAGAACTGTCTCTTCAACACATATAAGTACTGAGGGATCATAAGAAGAGATACCTAATAGAGCTGGGATGGGGGAACATGATGATATTCAATGTCCAGGAGAACTGGACATTCATATCCAAAAGAAATAAAGAGTACCCCTATCTCAAACCTTATAGAAAAAATAAACTCAAAATGGATCAAAGACCTAAATATAAAAGCTAGAACCATAAAACTGCTAGAAGAAAGTGTAGGGATACATATACAAAATCTTACACCCAAAACATGAGCAATGAAAGTGAAAAATGGACAAATGGGACCTTCTAAAACTTAAACATTTTTGTGCTACAAAGGACTTTTTCAAGAAAGTGAAAAGGTAGCCTATTCAGTAGGAGAAAATATTTGGAAACCACATAGCTGATAAGTGTTTTTCCCCCATGCTCTCTCTAGAGATCGTTTAATTCTATGATGAAAATACAAGTAACCCTATTTTAAAATGGGCAAAAAACTTAGATACTTTTTCCAAAGGGAAATTCAAATGGTGAAAAATCACATGAAAAAATGTTTAATATCACTAGCTATTAGGGAAATGCAAATCAAAACTACAATGAGATACCATCTCACACCTCATAGAATAGCCATTATTCGAAAAACAGAAAACTACAAGTGCTGGAGAACATGTGAAGAAATAGGAACATTATTTCACAGTTGGTGGGAATGTAGAATGGTGCAGCCTCTGTGGAAGACAGTTTGGTGCTTCCTCAGGATGATGGAATTGCCATATGATCCGGCAATCCCTCTACTAGGAATATATCCAGAAGAACTGAAAACAGTGATACAGACATTTGCACACTGACGTTCATAGCAGCATTATTCATAATTTCCAAAAGGTGGAAACAACCCAAGTGTCCATAAACTGATGAGTGGAAAAACAAAATATGGTATTTACATATGATGAAATATTATGCTGTGGTAAGGAGAAATGAAATTGGGACACATATGACAGCATGGATGAAACTTGAGGACATTATCCTGAGTGAAATAAACCAGACACAAAAGGACAAATATTGTATGGTCTCACTGAGATTAACTAAATATGAAGAATAAACACATGGATTTAAAATCTAGAATATACATTACTAGGGGATAGGATGAGGGCTAAGAAGGGGTACTGATGCTTAATGTATGTAGACTTTTTAATTAGCTTGACTGTAAACATGTGGAAATGGATAGAGTTGATGGTAACACATTATAGTGTGTGTTAATTAATACGGCTGCTTTATAAATGTGATTGTGGCTGACAGGGGTTGTCTAGGAACATAAATGTCAATTGAAAGAAAGCTACAGAGTAATCTAGGAACTGAATAACAGTGAACTCAGTGGTGGGAGGACTGTAGCTCAAATACAAGTTTAATAGTTAATAGCTCAAATACAAGAATGTTCTATGAACTAGAACAAATATATATCACCATTACAAGGTGGTAAGAATATAGTGATGCAAGGGGAAATACAGTTAATAAAATGTATGGAAAATAGTTGACAACAATATTGTAATATTCATGTATCAATGCCAAATAAGGTACTATATAAATTCTAATGATTTTTAAAAAGTAAATAAATAAATCTTAACAACAACAAAAAATTGTTTTAGTTTGCCAAAGGGCTGCCAATGCAAAATACCAGAAATAGATTGGCTTTTATAAAGGGGAATATATTTGGGGAAAAGTTTACAGTTCTGAGGCAGTCAAATGTTGAAATCAAGGCACCATCAGAGATGCTATCTTACCACAGTCAGCTAGTACTGATCTTAGCATCCTGCCATGTGGCAAAGATGGCTGCCGATCTCTGCCTTCCCCTCCAGAAGCTACCATCTCCTGGAGCCCAGGTGTGGGCAACCCGGCATAGGGCTCATCTCTCTTTGGGCTTCCTCTATCAGTTTTGGCTGGTCTGCTTTCTGCCCGAGTTCAGCTGCGAGCCATCAGGCATTTGGCCCATCTCTCCCCGGGCCTTGGCTCCTTGAGCCTTTTGGGGCTTCTGTTTTCCTGCAGTCCTCTTTCTCATATGGCAGGGTCAATATAATATGGTAGATCCCTTTTCCTATGTGTGTCTCTATCTGTGTGTCTCCATTTTTATCAGTTCCAGTAGAGGGTGGAGACTCATCTTGAGTCCCATCTCACTGATGTAGTCTAATCAAACAGGGTCTCATACCCACAGGAATGGACTAGTTCAAAAACTTTCTCTTTGGGGGATGCATAAAAGAACTTCAAACTGTCACAAGAGCCTGTTAAATGCCAGATGTTTTTCTCAGTGCTGCAGATACAGATATGTATAAGATGTAACCCCTTTTCTCAAGTAGGATACAGAGTAGTGAAGGAATCAGATAAGTTAATAAGTGATAATAGTACATATGATTTACTATAAGCTTTAAGAATAGAGTACTGAGGGATCATAAGAAGAGATACCTAATAGAGCTGGGATGGGGGAACATAATGATATTCAGGGAAGCATGAGGAGACCCAGCCACTTTAAACTTTGAGGGAGTTGTTCAAGGGGATTTCCTCCTAGCTCCCTCCAATAAGGAGATACACCCCTATTTCACTTTGTTAGGCTTCTGTGACAAATACCACAGATGGGTTGGCTTAAATAATGGGAATTTATTGGCTCATAATTTTGATTTTGAGGTTAGAAGTACAAAAGCAAGGTGCTTTCTCCCCAAAGCCAGTAACACTCCAGTGCTGCCTGCTGGGGAGCCTTGGTGTTCTCTGGCTTGCTTCCCGACCGCATTTCACATGGCAGTGCCTCTCTGTTCTCTTCTGGGTTCCACCGACTTCTGGCTCCTCCCTGTGGCTTCCTCTAACTCTGACTTCTGTTGGTTTTTTGTTTTTATTTTCCTTTTTATAAAGCTTCCAGTAATCCGGATTAAGAGTGGCGTAAAGGATGAGTGAGAGGGACAGCAGTCCGCTCCCAGTGCTGCTGGTATTATTTTACCTGTCTCTTGGTTAAGGGGTGGTAATCTGCAAAAGGTTGTTTATATATGCTTGTCCTCTAACAGCCTCCCACCAGAAAGACAGAACAAGGAGTGACAATTAAAGAGTGAGCACTTTTCCCCACTTTTAGAGAGTCTTTTGGAAACTTTTCCATCCCTTGATATCAGAGTAGCATTACCCAGCCTGGTCATACATTCCCCACTCCATCTGGTAGTGATGGATTTCCAGCTGCCTCCCACTTGTTAGGAGGAAAGAGCCAATAAAGGTTTTAAGGAGTGATTGGTTTAATAGAACATCTTGAAAAGTAGCTGCATATTCTATTAGAATAATTACAATAAATTTGCACAATAGCAACGTTTTAGTTGAATACATAAAGCTTAAAATCGACTAAATAACCATTCCATACAGTGCTAAGTAAGCAGATTTCTAAAAAATATCTAGGCATAAAGTGAAATTTTATATAGTAATGCTTTTGGGAGATGGGCTTATATTTGTGTGTGTTTATGTTTGTATTTGAAAAGGAAATCTTTGGGCAGCATATAGTTAGAATGCAGACTTACAAGGGAGGCACGTTCTTTGTGCTGATTATAATATCGGAATTTTCTTAAGTAAAGGTTATGCTAAATTAGCATAAGGCAATTTTTCCTGTCCCAACAAAAGCCTGAAATGTCTCTTTAACATTTGCTTCCTTATCTTGTTCAATCTGCTCCTGGTAAATTCTACGCCTTTTTCTGTTTCTTCATAAAACTGATCACAATGCACAATGTATTTGAAGACTGGGTCAAAATTCTTCAGGAAGGAGTCTTCAGAAGGAATGATAATATCATCTATCCTTTACGCCCTTGTTGCAAATTCTTAAGTCTTTTTTTTTTAATTTTTTATTTATTTTTTATATATCTATGTACATTTTTAGGATTCATTGATTACACACATGTTACACAGAGATTCCAGGAGTACCCATATGCCACCCCCCACCTCTCCCACAACCCCCAACATGCACATCCCTAAGTGTGGCATAACGCCTCTGTTAGTTACACACGTTTTGGGGCTTTGCCATCAGACATAGATCACAATTCAGGCCATAGACAACCCTCTCTTCTTTACAGTTCCTGTATGATACATGATCATATAAACTGGCCTACATCCTCCATTGCAGCA
>PVKH010009168.1:5984-19106 GCA_004027955.1 Chaetophractus vellerosus
GACCCTTCATCAGTCTTTCATCGGAGCCCCTGGCTTGCAGCCTGCCAGCGGAACCTGGACTTATGTATCCCCACGGTCACGTGAGAGACTCTTATAAAATCTTATATTTTTAACAGAGATCTCGTGTTGATTCTGTTTCCCAAGAGAACCCTGACTAGAACAGTGGTACTGTTTTAAAACTTTCTCTTTAACTTTTTAAAAAATTAATAGCCTATTTTTTAGAGCAGTTTTAGATTTCCAGAAAAACTGAGCAGATAGTACAGAGAATTCCCATATACTATCCCCCACATAACACAGTTTCCCCTTTACTGATAGTATGCTAAATTTGCTACAATTGATGAACCAGAATCAATATATTATTATTAACTGGTCTGTAGTTTACAGTAATGTTCATTATTTGTGTTGTTCACTTCTGTGGGTTTTGACAAATGCCTAATATCAGGTATCCATCATTTAAGCATCAGACAGAATTGATTTACCACCTACCTATTCATCCTTCCTTTCCTCCCCGGATCTCTAGGCAGCCATTGATATTTTACTGCCCCGGTAGTTTTGCCTTTCCCAGAATGTCATTTAGTTGGAAACATACAGTTTGTAACTTTTTCAGACTGGCTTCCTTCACTTAGCAGTATGCATTAAGCCTTTACAGTACTTTTCATGACTTCATAGCTCATTCTTTTTATCATTGTATGATATTTCATTGTACAGTTTGTTGGTCCATTCACATCTTGGTTGCTTCCAATTTTGGCAATTATGAATAAAGCTACCATAAACATTCATGTGTGGGTTTTTGTGTAGACAGAAATTTTCAACTCTCTTGGCTAAGTACCTTACAGGCTGATTGCCACGTTATATGAGAAGTCCCTTTACATTTTTTTTTCTCTTTACATTTTTAAGAAATTGCCAAACTGTTTTCCAAAGCAACTGTTCCATTTTGTATTCCCAATATATTGCAAGGAATGAGAGTTCCTGTTGCTTCTCACCAAGATTTTGTATTGTCAGTATTTTTGGATTTTAGCAATTGAAATGGGTGTGTAGTAGTATCTCATTTTTGTTTTAATTTGTAATTCCCTGATGACTTATGATGTTGAGCATCTTTTCAAATGCTTATTTTCCATCTATATATCTTCTATGGTGATGTGTCTGTTCAGATCTTTTGCCCATGATGTATATAATAATGCTGGGAAATTGCAATATTTTTAAATGTTTCCCTTTATTATACTTGCTAGCAAGTACTATTCTATTTAAGAGCTATTTATCACTGTTAAAATAAAAACAAATATTTCTGATAGCATTCTCCACAACTTAGAGTTATATATCTCTCTTTATATTTTCAAGAAGTAGAGCCCACATGTTTTATAACGTCCCTACAACAACATTTCCGTACATTTCAAAAATAAAAAAAAACAGAGGCCTCATTCCATCTGCTTGTACAGAAAGCAGATAAATAAAAATACATGACAAAATTTAAGATTTAACTTGAAAATAAAAAATTAATTTTCATAAATAACTCTTGAATTATAGAAATCATTGAAAGAGCAATAAAGTCTACGGCCATACCACCCTGAATGCACCCGATCTCGTCTGAAAGAGCAATAAAGTGTTTAGCAAATGAAGATAATAGATATAAAAATGTGTGGGGCCAACCAAAGAGAAAATTTTCATAGTCTTAAGTGTTTTGGGGTTAAAGAAGAAATAAAGAAAATAAATATTCACATTAAGATTTTAAAATATACAAATATTAACAAAATCAAATAAAGAAATTAATAAAATAACACAAAATTAACAACAACAGAAGAATGTTTGGATTGATAAAGACAGCCAAGACTTAATTCTCTGAAAATACCAATAATATAAACCTATAGCGAAGTAATAGGGGAAAAAAAAAAAGAGAAAAAGAAATCCATCAACTTAACAACAAAAAAGACAAACAAACCAATTAATAAATGGGCAAAATACTTGAATAGCTATCTTTCCAAATAAGATATTCAAATGGTCAGAAAGCACATGAAAAGATGCTCAAAACATTAGTTATCAAGGAAATGCAAATCAAAACTACAATGTAATACCATTTTGCACCCATTAGAATGGCTACTGTTTAAAAAAAAAACGGAAAATAACAAGTGTTAGAAATGATGTGGAAAGATAGAAACACTTTCATAACTGGTGGCAATGTAAAATGATACGGCCACTGCAAAAGGCAGTTTGGTGGATCCTCAGAAAGCTAAATAGAGAACTTCCGTATGCCCCTGCAATCCCACTGCTAGGGATATACCCAAAAGAATTGAAAGCAGGGACTCAAAAAAGATAGTTGTACACTGATGTTCATAGAAGCATTATTTACAATTGCCAAAAGATGGAAGCAAGCCAAATGTCCATCAACCGATGCATGGATAAACAAAACGCTATTATTGTTATTAATAAAATTATTATTCAACTGTAAAAGGAACGAAGCCCTGATACATGCGGCAACATGGATGAACCTTGAAGACATCATGTTGAGTGAAATAAGCCAGACACAAAAGGCCAAACATCATATCATCTAGCTAATTTGAAATAATTTAAATAAGCTAACTTATAGAGTCAGAATCTTGAATATAGGTTACCAGGGGACAGGGTGGGGATAGGGAATGGGAAGTTAAGTCTCACAATGTACAGATTTCCTATTTGGAATGATGGAAATGCTTTGGTAATGGATGGTGATGGTGGTAGCACAATATTGTGAATGAAATTAGCAGCACTGAGATATATATCTGAATGTGATTAAAAAGGGAAGTGTTAGATTGTGTATATGGTAATAGAATAAAAAAATTTTTTAAATCCATGGAATTACACCACACAAACAGTGAATCCTAGGTTAAGCCATGGACTATAGTTAGTAGTACAATTATAAAAATGTGTTATCATCAATTGTAACAAATGTTCCACACCAATACAAGGTGTTGATGATAATGTGGTATATGAAAATCCTGTATTTTGTGCATGATTGTTCTATTAACTCACAACTTCTCAGATAAAGAAAAAACTAAAATTAAAAAAATAAAGGAAAGACATATTTACATTAACAATGAATTCTAAGGATATATGTCTACGTATGCAAAAGAGTTAAACATTTTACAAGACAACATCATATACATCTTTGGCTTTGAAAATATAAAAATGTTGATCAATAAGGATCATTAAATATATTCCAGTCCTAGGAGATACTTTTTTCTAAACCTGGAGGAGTGCTAAGGGCTTCTTTTCTTTCTTTCTTCAAATATTACCATTATGAATTATGCCATGAATATCAAATTTCCATATTTTTCTAAATAAAATATAAGCTGATTCTGAGCCTTCTAATCACTTTAGAAAAGGGGTTCTTAACCTTTTTTGTTCCACAGACCCCTTTGCCAGTCAGGTGGAAACCACAGACCCATTACTAAGTCCACACTATACAGTGTAGTATTTAATAAATATATCACACCCACACCAACACATCCCCACACGAATAATGTTTTTTGAGTTTCAATTCAAGCTCAAGGACCCCTTGTTAAGAACCCATGCTTTAGAAGGAGGTGGAGAAGGGATATATTTTCATTTTTTCCCTAGTGGGTCTATTAGCAGGAAACAAATTCCATGACACAACCAAACAATAAAAACGGAGAAAATATCAGGTAACATCTTCATAACTTATCATTTGATAACTTGAATTTGTTTTTTCTTTATTTCTTAGAAGGTGATTTGAGACAATGTGATTGAACAACTTTATTAAAATATAAAAATGAGAATTCAGGATTATTGATTCCCCGATATGTTCTTCTGGATTATTAATTGAAAGCACAGATTATTTAAAAGCACTAAAAAATTGGAAAGGAGGAGGGAATGAAAACATGAAGGAAGAAGAAAACAAAGAAGGGAAACACTAGTATGTAGTTAGCTACAGATTTGTTTGGCATCGTGGGTCAAGAATATTTGGAAGCTGAAGAAACTTTAGTTAAAATAGTGTTTGAGTAGAGTATGAAAGTAATACCCACGAAATGTAAATAATATTTTAAATAATAAGTTAAGGGCCGGCTGTATAGCCCAGTTGGTAGGGCGCCGGTTTACCACATGGGAGGCCCCGGGTTAGGCCCCTGGGCTTCGTCGAACAGGCGGACCACCTTGAGAAGGCAAGCCAACGCGGGCGGGGCACGCCGCCGCGGGCAAAGGCAAGCCCCCCGTGGGCGGGCAAAAAAAGGCAAGCCCCCACGGGCAAAGGCAAGCCCCTGGAGCAAGGACGAGCCCCCACAAGCAGGCAGGCCGCAGTGCCGGTGAGCTGACTCGGCAGGTCACCCCAGCAGGGGGAGACAAGCAGACACAGAGGAACGCAGAGAAAAATGAACACAGCAAGAACAAGCAAAAAGGGGGGGATGTATAATAAATAAAATAATAATAATAATAATAATAATAATAGGTTAACAAGAAGTTTTTATTTTTGTAGGAATTATTAGTCCTTATAATCCCCAAATGGATAAACCACTCTGTAACAATATATAGTTGTTTATCTCTACTGTACTGAGTAATGATTTTATTTTAAAAACTGTTTCCTCTGTCACATTCTCTCCTTTTAATGTCAATTGTCTCATTTCATTAATATGAAAATTGCATTGAATTCAAATCAGCGAGGTTTTGCATAAATTTATAATTCAGATGGACTGGGCATGGAAGAAAGAGTCTGGTATTCTATTATGCATTGTGTCCATCAACTCCTGGTTTCGCCTGTTTATTTTTAAAATAATTTTTAACCTGCAAATTGATTGAAAAATTGTAGCCAAAGCAAATTAATACATTAGCATATTGTAAAACAAATGCCTCATTTTGTGCAGCACTGTAGGCTACATCTAAATAAAATACAATACTTAACCATCAATAAAAGTATTTGTAAAATATTAAAGACACCAGTATTAAACACTGAGCTATCATTGTCTATCTATCTGTTTGGCAAAGATTTTATAGACTGCAAAGATCTGGAAATGGTACGGTTGTAGGGAAAGGGGTTTTATTGTAGTCTATGGATGGAGGACAGTTTGGCACAACTTTAGTAGAAAACAATTGTTTAATAGGAAACAGTCTATCAAAAGATTTAATGAGCCAAAGCTTTACCCGAGGGAAAAAAAGTATCAGTGTGCACACATCCTCATCTTCATCACAGTTCTGTTCATTAAAACTAAATTTATTCATCACATCACGTCTGGAACCTATGCAGTCATTGAAAGGGAGGGTGCAGAAGAATATTTAATGATGTACAAAAATGCTCAGAATGTACTGTTGAGAGAATAAAGCAGCAAAGTAAATAAAAGAGTAAATATTTTGTAGATTATAAATGCATAAAAAACTGAACCTATGTTCAGCAAATGATAGCAGTGATTATCAATGCATGACATATTGTAGATGATTTTTATTTTAGACCTCATGTTTTTATATTTCCTAAACATACTTATAAGGAATTCTATTGCTTTTATAATCAGTCAACAATTTTTTTAAAAAAATAGCAGGAAGCAACATAATTTTTAACAGATTTTTTCTGGATTTAAGCTTTATTTTAGGCTTTATATTTTTATCTTTCCCAAATTTTACACAGTACTTTTAGTTCTATTATTTCAGAAAATTTATGACTTAAAAATCATCTAGGAATAACATTTCACAAGTCTTCATTTTGTGTCTTGGCGACTTTATTAACAATTTTTAAGAATTCTTTGAACACTTTAAATAATGCAGGTTATATTTTTCTATAATGTTATCATTCACTGCTTAACTCATTCTTACTTATCTCATTTGCCTTTAGAACATCACCTCTATACCTTTTTGCTCAGAGAAAGAAGGATGAGGTAGGTCAGAGTCTTTATAAATAAAATTTAAATAGGATAATTCTGTACCTCATCCCTCCTCCAGCCCTTTAGTTACCGTTCTGTCAGTGTGAAAGGGGAAAAAAATTTTTCATAAAATTAAACTCCCCATTGGCCATCCAAACAATTCAGAGTGAATGTTCCTGTAACACTGGGTTTACATTCTCACAACAAGATGCATGCTGCACTCCAATATCCTGGGAGTCATTAAAGTCTCTTGCAAAATTCAAGCCTCCTCTGGCATTTTGTAATTATCTTACACAGACAACGCTTGTTCATGGCTCCCCCTCTGTCAGAAGCTAGTGGTCCAACCACTGCAGAAAGCAAATAGCACACAGTAAGAATTATGTAGATTCAGGTTTATTTTACATTGTCTTGACATTTTTAAATTTTTCATTATTGATAATAGTAAATGAGCTGTATTTAAGAGTAGTTAATATTTACGTGTGGAAAGGGAAAACAGGAATAGGCTAATCCTTGGAGAACTTTGTGAAGAATGCTGTCTGTTCTAGGGCTGCAAATTTGGTGAGCCAAGAAGTTCCCCTGTGTTTATCTTCCATCTGTTTAAAAATAAGCTTTTTACAAACAATTCACATATGCATTATGATGCTTTTCAAATCAAAGCAGGAATTATCAAAATCAAATATTGCAAGGAGTCTCTTCATTTCCTTAATTTTGTGTTAGAAATCATGTGGTTAAATAGACATATTTATTTCACTAATCCCTAAATCAATCCTTGGGTGCAGCTGGAACCATGATCAAAATTTATATGGATTTAATCAAAAGTGGTAACTGTAGAAGTTATCATGTGGGCAGAGCCAAACTTCCACCTCAGCCATCCAGCTTGAGTTGAGAGAACCAGGATCTATTCATAACCCTCGGGTACTTGGAAGCAGAGATACACCCGGACTGAAGTCCTGAAGGAGAACAGACTACTCTGATATTGTATTGGTATAACTGTTGTGTCATTATCAGTTAACATTTCCCTGGGAAATGCCCCCTGGGAAAAAATTACCAAAAATCAGAGCTCTTCAAAACAGCTTTCCCCCAGTGTTCCAAGGGGAAATGAGCTCAGCTAACGCTAAGGATCCCTCTGGAAAATGCAAACACCTATGAATCTTCCTTTCCACTCTGCTTGGTACTTCTTTCTGCAGGTACTTCTAATCTCCGAATCTCCTTTATGTTTCTCACTTTACTTATACTCTCCAAAACTATAGCTGACCATAAATAAGTAAACTCCCCGTCTGTGGTATATTAGATTATTATTCCTTTCTCTTACTTCCATGGGAGGAGTCCAGTTCCCACTCTATTAATATTGTGCTTGATTGGGCCAAGGGGATGTTAGCAGTCAGACATACTGCAGCAGAAGCTCGGTATATGGTCTTTTCTCTTGCATCTCTGTTATCGCCATGAGAACTTGAATGGACCAGCCCAAAGTCCCAGGGGGAGGAAGAGAGACATATGGTGCCAAGATGTCCTACACAAGTTGACTAGCCAAGCCCAACTTAGATCAGTCAACCACCTACTACACATATAAGTTAAATAAGTGCTTACTATTGTATTCTCTGAGATTTTCAAGTTTTTCTGTTATGCAGAAATAGGTAATTGATACACCTTCTCTTAACTCTTTACCATCTGGCCTTAAGACACCTGCTTCTCCCCTCAAGGATCCCACTTCTGCTGAAGTAATCTTAAGTGAAGACTGATCATTTTCTTTTGACTGTGTGCTAGAGGGCAAGAAAGTGCATTTGGAGCTCTCCCAGAATTCTAATACCAGTTCTAGAGAATTTCCATCCACTTGCAAAAGTTTCTCATTCCTTAAGGCTCGTGTTTGTATCATCTCCCTTGCCTTACACATATCACTTACTGCAGTTATTTACAGACAAGCTCATTGTAGCATTTGGTTGTTCTTTCTCTCTACCTCAACTCCTTGCCATTATCCTGGATTACTTTGGCATCAATTCAGATGACCCAGCTGAGATCCGGGCTTTCAGTTTCTTAAGCACTTCATCTCAGGCATCTAAAACAAAACAGACACACAAAGAATGTGTCTTTTTCCTTTCTTTTCTATCTCACAATGGTCTTTATTTCTATTTTTCTTTAGCTATCCAACCCTTGATCCTTAGCCCCTAATACCAAGTAGCTCTCTAATATCAATTTCTGGATTTTTCACCCCCTTACTATCAATGGCATCCTCTCCTCAATTTCATTAAGAGCTCCAGTCTCTAGATCTTCTCCTTTATCTGCTACTACCAGGCTTCTGCATCAGTTCCTTCCCTCCCCAGCCTGGAACAAATGTTTTATCACTTCAACTATCTCTTAGTGGAATTCCCTTTGCCCTTTTGCCTTCTAGCATCCCTATTCCACCTTGAAGCTACCCATCTACAAACCTGGATTAATGCACACACACACACACACAGATACATATGTCTTTCCTCCAGGAAAGTGCTGATGGAAATCACACAGCCCTGAAGATCAGTGGCATTTCAAATAAACAGTTTCTAACTTCTTCTGGACCCTTAGATCCTTCAGTAATTGTGTTCCTTGCATGTAACAATTTCTTCACCCATTATTCTTACCAGCATTTCCAAATCTTTCCCCCATCATCAAGCCCCTTTCACATTCATGTTCCTCTTTACTTTCAGAGGAGATGACGTTACCGCTTGCTTCTTAAAGAAAATACAGAATATCTGTCAGGATCTTCCCAATCACCAACCTCCCCACTAGATTAAAACCTTCTTAAGGGAAGAAATTGTAATTCACCATTAATGACTTCGTGGAGCCAAATACAGAGGCCTCACACTTGGGCTCAATGCATATTTTCTGGATTTATCTGAACTCAACAACAATTCATCCATTTTCATATGTTTTACTTTATACAAGAATACTTGATAGTTGCTCTACCTATCCTCTGAATCCCATTCTCTAACATCTCCTCCAGAATCTTGCTCCATCTCCCATGCTTTCAAATGGCCCCTCTTGCTTATTTTTCCTACTAATGAAACTTCTCATCTATTTTATCTTAAAAAATAGCTCACCTTGACTCTTCCTTCCCTTCCTAATCACCATACCAACCTTTCTTCCTACCTCCCTCCTTTAACAGCAAAGTTTTTTTTTTTTTAAGTAAGGTATCCTCAACATATTGGAATCCAGTTACATCCTACTCTTTGGGTAAACTCACTAAAGGCTACTTAATGAATAAATACAAAGATTGCAATTTATTCTTTGTATAACTGTATTTCTTTGCTACACTTTTGGTCTAGAGAAATTTATTCCTTTTCCTTGGTATTTATTTCAGTATGTTTTCCTATTTATTTTTTTAACTCTCCAGTCACTCATTCTGGTTTCCTTGCAGGATCTTTTCTTTTCACCCTCTGTACCTAAATATGGACACCTCTGGGGTTCTGTACAGGGTGTTCTATTTTTCTGTTCTAACTCTACATTCTTCCTTGGTGATCTTCTCCAAATCCATGCTTTTAATTATCACTACATGGGGTGACAATTCTCAAATCAATACTTCCAAATCTGCATGCATTAGTTAGCCAAAGGGGTTCTGATGCAAAGTACCAGAAATCTGTTGGCTTTTATAAAGAGTATTTATATGGGGTAAAAGCTAGAGTCCAACTCAAGGCTGTTTTCTCACCATAGTCTGTTGCCACATGTTGAAGCAAGATGGTGGGCTATATCTGCCTGGTCTTTCCTTCCTTCTTCCTCTTAAGGCTCCATGGACCCAGTTTCTTCCATCTCAGATGTAGGCTGGCATAGGGCTCGTCTCACTACCCTGGGGTTTTAGCTGTTTGAGCCTTCTCCTTTCTGTGACATGGCAGGACTGAAATGACCAAGCTCTCTCCTCTTCCATGTCTATGGATCTCCCTCTTCCCATATCTTCTTGTGTGTCTTCTTAAGTGATTTTCTGCTTATATCAGCCCACCAAAGGGGCAGGGTCTCAACCAGAGTCATGACCTAAACTTAACATAATTTAATCAAAGACATCTCAGCTGAATCTAATACAATCGAAGGTTATCACACCCAGAGGAATTGATTAGTTTACAAACATAATCTCTCTTTCGGGGATATATAAATAATCTCAAACTGCCATACTATAGTTTTCAGTCCTAGTTCAATCCACTGGGGTTTCACAGGAATATTATACTAAACATGTTTCAAAGTAAATTTCTTTTATTTATCATCATACCTGTTTTTCCTCATTTCAACTCTTATCTAATTTCCACCTTCTGATAGGAGGAAGTCTCCTCAGGTGTTAGCCAGATTCATTGTTCCCACAGGCCTCAGAGACAGGGGATGGAGATGGAATGCTTCTACCAGGGTAGAGTGTGGGGTCATAGAAGAAAAAGACCAGAAATTTTAGGGATCAAGAGGAAAAAAATTATAACAGAAAAAATGGGCAAAGAACATTTTATATATGGATAGACACAAGTGGCTTGTAAACATGAAAAAAAAATCATATCACCAACAATAAAAAAATGAGAATAGAAATAATATAGATGTACTTGACTACTGAATTGGAAAAAAAATAAAATTATAGTATCATTCTATGTGGGCAAGTTTGCAGGAAAATGGATAGCTTCAAACTTTGCCAGTAAGAATGTAAATTGGCAAAATATTTCATCTTCCTCAATGTTTTTGACTCCTTTCCTTTCCATCACAGTATTATTTCTACCCTAAACTGCTGCCATAACCTCTTCACTGCTCTCCTTGTTCCCAGTCCTCCACTCTACTCTAGAGCACGCTTTCTAAAATCCACACCTGATCAGGGAGATCCTCTGAAGAAATCGCCCTTTAGTGGTTCCAGGCAAAGGCCAAATTTCTTAGCATAACATTCAAAGTCTTTTTGATCTGGACCCTCTCTGATCTTGTCTACCTAATAAGTGCGACGAAAGAAAAGAGTTTCTTGGAGGAATTGACGTCTGCGTTAAGGGCTTTGCGTTCTCACAATACTTTGTTCAATAGTTTATTAAATGAATGATTTATTTTCTTATTAGGCTATACGTTCCTAAGTTTACTTACTTCCATATCTCCTGTACTTGGCATTGTGATGAATATATCGGAGCTAGGGGAAGTATTTAATAAAGATATATTAAATGCATACATGAATATATGCATGAAACAAAAAGCCTGAGAGAATAAATGTAATCTTTGTCTCTTTTTCACTTATATTTTATTTCAGACTATAAAACCTTGTAATTCAATTGTCATGATAAGTTTGTCCTCATTGCACAGATGGTAGAAATTTAAATTCACCTATTTGATATATGTGCCTCATTCTGGAACGCCTAACTCATGGACATCTTTTACAGAACTCTAAGTGGGACTTCAACTGCACTAAAGGGCTGATAGAATTCCCCTCTTTCATAACAGTTTGGATGCCTAGGAAGCTTCCTGCTTCCACAAGGATACCTCAGTCCTTCCTCGAACCTCAAGAAACTTAAAATCTCATTCCATGCCCTACATCTACCGTGGCCATTTCAAGAGTTTGGCCATTTCAACCCAGCCCATGGGAAATTACCCAAGAAAGATTTATATGTGGTGTCCCAAGGGGTTGCCCAGTAAGATCTTTGTAGAGAAGCATCTACATGTGGCTGCACTATTTGTTATGTCTAATTTTTATACTTCACATGGAACAGGCTATTCTGAGCTATCCTGGGCACATTACCACTATTCACAATGAGGTTTCTGTATGATCTATTCTGACTGCCACACAAACAATTTTCAAAAGGGCATTTGGAATTCTGCCTGTTCATAAATTGGGGTTTGTATTTATTACTGGACCAGACTTGCTTCAAATACTTCCTGCTTCATTCAGTCCTCTTTCCAATTCAATATCCAATTTATCTTCACAGACGATCACAATGCCCAGAAAAGAGCACTTAGTAAATGTTGAATGAATGTAAGAATAAATCCTGTAATACACTTCAAATTGAAATGAAATATCTGAAGTCTAGTTCCGACTTTTTAATAGTGTAATAGTCAGTATTACTTTTGGTTATAATTTATAACAATTTTATTCAAACTAGTTTAGGCAAAGAGACAAACTTATTATTAGGCTAAAGTAACCAAATAACCATGGGAAGGAATACAGACATTTTTAGGGACTCATGTGTCACCAGGATTCTCTTTCTCTCCGTTCCTCTTTCTGTACTGGCTTCCCATTCTCAAACCAGCTTCCTCCATCTTACATGGCATGGAGTTGTCCACAGCCCCTGGGTCTCCAAAGCAGGATTGCCCATCTCCTCCCCATTTTCTCTCATTTCTGGGAAAGGATTCTAATTAACCCATTTTGAGTCATGGGTTCATCCTAAGATCAAGCATGCTAAATGGTCCTAATAATTTCTTTTTCTCTCCTAATTTCCTAGCTTTCATTTTCAATTTCTTACTCAGCAAATGAATCTGAATGAAAACTGGCAGATTTAAATCAGTACATTCGAATCCAAGCTCACTTCTCTTCCCACATTATTTCTTTTTTATGCTTTCATTTTCTATTATGACACCATAATTTCACTAGTCACCTAAGCACATGAAATTGAAAGCCCCCTCTTTTGTAAATTTAAGGAACTAAGTCATTAGCTTTTATTTCCACCAGGCCTTTTTGCATCATTTTAGTCTCATGTATGCCTCCACAATTCAAATTTCCTTTACTTCCTTCTGGACTAATAGAAAAGTCTTCTAATTGGGCATCATATTCCTACTCTTTATGCTAATCTAGACTTCATCTTGCTATCAGATTACCATTTCACAATAAAACTCAATATCAAATTTTTCCCTTATTCAGGGTTTTTCAATAGCTCCTAATAGCTGCTGAATTCAATACAATCTCATCCTCTTGACATTCAACATCCACAATTTGAATTTGAACATTTCAGTCTTACAGCAGCTGCTCCTCTCCATATATCCATAACCTTTGCTTATGCACCATTTCCTTAACTTGAAGTGGTCCTCTCCCCCAAGTCAGACCCTCATTTCTAATTTTGTAAACCCTGTCCATCTTTTTAAGCTTATATCAAATGCCACATAATTTGTGAAACTTAGCCCAATTCCAACTGATTATTAACTTTCCTTCCTGATGACTTTGTCTTTATTTTCTTCATTTGCACCTTATTTAATGGCACTTGGCTTGCAGTCACGTATGTGCTTTAGTCATTTTGATGCCTGTTTTACCTCTTCAATGGGTTCTGTGGGTATTTGAAAGCAAAGAATGTGTTTTATTTATCCTTGCAAATCCTGCTGAAGAGTATAT
>PVKH010009169.1:0-18998 GCA_004027955.1 Chaetophractus vellerosus
TAAATCATACCTATATCCATATCAGTGAAGATATATAGACAGAGAGAGACCTCTACGGAATTGGCTCTTGTATTGTGGGAGCCGGCAAGCCTGAAATCTGTAGGACAGGCTGCAAACTCAGGCAGGAGCTGACCCCGTCATCTTGAGTCTGAGTGTCTGCTTCTGCAGGAAGACTCCGGTGGGGGCCCTGAAGGTCTTCAGTGGCTTGGATGGGGTCCTCCCACCTTATCAAGAGTAATCTCCTTTACTGAAAGTCAGCTGATTGCTGATATTCACCACGTTGACAAAACCCCTTCACGGCTAGACAAGTGTTTGATTAAATAGCTGGGTACGGTGGCCCAGCCAAGTGGCCACATGAAATAGCCATCACGTGTGCACACGCAACCCATGGAGCACATGCCTCTGCAATGGCTCAGCCCCTTGCCTGGGAGGCTCCCATGAATCCTGTAGGTCTCAGTGTCCACTTCCTTGCCTCCAGGAAGCCTTCTCTGATTCCTCCAAGCCAGGAGAGAACGTCCTGCCAGGGGCTCCCAGCACGGCTGCCCCTGCCCACTCTGGCTCCTGCCCTCTGCATTTGCTGTGAATTGTTGATCTGTCTTTCCCAGAAGCCTGGAAATTCCAGGACCATGATTCTCTGATGCACCATTTTATGCCCCTTAGAGGGCAGGGAGTGGACACTTCACAGATATTGGTGTAATTGATGGAAAAGGTACTTAGACAAATACAACTGTCTAGTTCCAAATCGCATACATACGTGACACTGTAAGGATTCAGTTCTGCTCTTTCTCCTCCCCTCTCTCCTCTCTGCTTGCAGGTATCGGCGAATATCCATCAGAGTTACATTCATCTCCTTGACCCAGCAAGAGAGAATTGAGAAGGTTAAGTCTTTGATGCTTAGCAGCTCATTTTGAAATGGTTTTGTTTCAAATAACTGGGCTCAGCCACTACTTCTCCCGTTTGAATGAGGAGTGACGTAGGCAATTGCCAGCTGAAGATGATTCTGGTCTCTGTGACGTGTTTGCAACCGATGGATTACACAAGGGTCATCGATCATTTCATTATTTTACTTGTTATTATTTTTATTATTTGTTATTTTACTTTATTATTTATTTATTTGTTTATTATTATTTATTTATTTATTAATTATTTTATATGTTATTCTTATTATCTTAGCTCATTTCCCTAGTGTTTTTGTTTTCTCACTCACTTGAGACCCCTCCCTTTCTCCTTTCGGAAGCTCTTGTCTTCCTGATGGGCAAACTTAAAGAGAAGTTATTTAGTGCAGTCTAATGCAACACAGGACTGAACTCAAATGTCACGGGCAAATTACTTAAGTGCATAAGGAGTCTATACCTTCCCCCCAGGGGGTCCCTGCGCATGGACCTCTTCTTGACCCTTCCCTCCTCTTTTCCCCCTCGGGCACACCGTCCATTCAATGCCCACATACCTTGGGAGAAGCAGGTCACAGACAATGTGCCCAGGTCCCTTGAGCAGCAGAGTTTGGGCTGGGGGACGGGGCTATGGCACGGGAGTGGCAGGCCAGGACAAAGAAGTGGGACCAGGGAACTGGGGTGGGGGACAGGCGGAAAGGAGGTGCCGTGAGCCCAGAAAGTGCCGGGGTCGGACAGTCCGCCAGCAGACATCTTTGCTGCATCTGCCCAGAAGAGAATGGCAGCTTGAGAGTCAGCTAGATGGAGGATCTGGTTTGTCAACTGTTTAGCTGGTGTTTTCAGTCCTTGGTAAGAGTTTCAGTTTCTCTAGCTGCCATGCTGGTGATAATGAAATAACATCCTTAATGTTTTCACATCCTGAGTCATTATTTGGGGGCAATTTGTGGTTCACATGTCAAGTGTTACAGTTTTTGTTCAGCCTCAGTTGACTCCTTGACTAGGTCCTAATTTCTTTAAGGTTGGGTCTAATATGATGATGATATAGTGCCTAATATACTGATGATCAGATAATATATATAAAACAGTAACAAAGATTGATAAAATGCTTGCTAAATGCCAGGCATTGTGCTAGATGCTTTGCCTGTATAATCTCATTTAACACCCAGGACAACCTTACAAGGCGGAAACTATCTTTGGACTAACTGGGTTGTTATATGACTAGTGCTTCTCTAGTGTCACACAAGTGTCCCGGGCTGTCTCATCACCTTAGTCTGTGTTTCCCACATGGTCAGCTCCCCTCCAATAGGACGTTTAATCACCTATCACTTCCCCTGCCTCTGATAGCCTTTCTTTTGTTCACTTACCATTTGGGGCCATGCACTAAATCCCAGGCATCACTTGCTCTCACACCTGCTCCAAGAAGTGAAGTCTATTGCCACCACTGTCTCACAGATGAGACACCCAGGCCTTGAGAGGCCGTGTCTTGTGCTGGGTTTCCCAGGCAGTGGTGATGCCAAGAGGCCCCAGACAGTGTTTCACCTGAGCTCAGCCAGCTCTCCCTGTCCCTTTCCCACAGTTTGTGGGTGCAAAGGGTTGCTTTGGGCCATTCTACTCACTATCCTTGTCATGTAATTTGCCATGTGTTGAAATGAGAGGGCCAGAAGAAGTGTGCAGGAAGATGTCAATGGGTTAAGTCCAGCCTGCAAGGAGGTCAGCCGAGCAGCCCAGAGTGGAGCCCGATGGATAACAGCTTTCTCCGCACCTGGCTCTTAGGATTTTATCTTCAAATCAAAGGTTATTTTACGAAGAAAAATAGAAGAATCCTGGGTGGCTTTTGCCTTCCAGAAGCAAATAGATGTTTTTAATTATGAGACAATACGTGGATGTACTTTGGAGAAGAAATAGACATAAAACACTCAGTGCCTTTTGAGGACAATTAAGGTTTTGGTAACCACAGACGAACCAACTTTTTTTTGCCCCTTTGCCAATGCACTTCATCTTTGGATTCTGGTCTCAGGACTTAGAGTACCGCGAGGGTGGAGAAAGATGTAACCTTGGCCTGGTCTGCACGTCTGAGGCTGCCACTTGCTCAGGTTTCCCACGGCCAGTGCCCCGGGGATGGATGGGGCTTAGGTGACTAACTACCAGGGTGGGGCAAAACAGGACACTGCTGCTCCTGGGATGCAGTGTGTGTGGGAAAAGCAGACGAGGCCATTGTTCCTGAAAATCAGAACAGTCTTAGGCAGCAGGAATGGAATAAAAAGCTCATGGAGACTAGCCTGGCCCTGCTATGTAACATTCTCCATGCCCAACAAGCCTACATGATGGCTTAAGTGCTCCAAAGCCAGGTGCCCAGGTGACCCATAGGGGACCCACCTGATAGCCTCACCTGCCAAATGGCCGCCTCTGGCAGCCCAACCCACCTGAGACGAAGGCTCATCCTAAGGGGCTGCCCCTGATTCGCCCCACAGAGGGTCGATCATGTCACGCTACTCACACAGGCATGATCATTGGGGGGGAGGGGGGGATTGATGGGTGTGTCCCGGGGCTATTTTGCATTGTTCTCTATACCTTTCACCTGGTTTTGGCTGCTTTTCCCAACTAAAAGAGCCAAAACTTCTACTGCTTTTGAATATGAATACCGACAGCAGCAGCAAAATATAGTGGAGTAGAAAACCAGGCAAATTGGGTGCTTAGAGGCTAAACACTTGAATTAGTTTTGTATGGGACATTCCATCTGTGGCACTTTGACGCTTTTGTGGACCCCAGAAAACTATGTTCTTTTTTTAAAGTCTCTGAATATATAGCATTTTATTTATAGTGCCTGCAAAATCAATTCTTCAGAATTTGATTGTTATATCAAAGGATAAGGACATTTTAATTTGCTATAGATATTATCAAATTGCTTTCCTTAGTGGTTGTGACAATTTACAATCTCATCAGAAGTGTAAGAGAATGGTTGTTTCCCCACATCCTCATTAATACAGTGTAAAATTGGTAATTTTTTTTAGGAGGTACTAGGGATGGAACCTGGGACCTCATATATGTGAAGCAGGTGCTCAATAACTGAGCTACATCTGCTTCTAAAAACTATGCTCTTAAGCTAACCCATTTCTGCGCATGTAAACCTATTGTAGGGGGGGCTTTTTGGTTAAATCACTTCAGTTAAGGACCTTCAATTTGTTTGCCTGACCCAGGGTGGTTCTTAATCCTTTTACTTGGAGCCCTTTTATAAGAGGAATAAAAAGCTACAGATACAGGAAAAAGCTACAGAGACAGAAAGGAACCCAGAAGCTGATAGATAAGGTCTCGGAAGCCAGAATCTGAAAGCAATGAGGCACGGAGGAGAAGGCAGAGACTGGCCACCATTATGCCCTATCATGTGCCAAGAGGGGAGACGAGCAGTTGCTGCCTTGTGCCTGGGGGCCCACAGCCGTGAATCTTCTGAGGACTCCTCCATGTGCCTGATTGTCTACAGTGGCAGCTCAGGGAGAAAGCATGTCCTGATGATGGCTTGCTTTGGGCACTTTCACAGTCTCAGAACTGTAAGCTTTTACCCTAATAAACCCCCATTGTAAAAGCCAACTGATTTCTGGCATATTGCTCCCAGCAGCCTTTAGCAAACTAAAACACCCTCTTCAACAAGCCCTGCTGACTCCTTTGTTCTCTGTACAGAGGTTCTTTTATCCTTAAGGGTACACCAAGTGTTCCGTATGCCAATGTTTTCCAAAATATCAGATGCATGTCTTCGTGAAATGCTTCTAGATGACACTGAAGGTATTTTAAGTAATTCATGGGACACAGGATTAAACAATATTGAGTTCCACCACAAGAAAACTCTTGCTTTTTTCAATTCTCTTTTAATACTGGTTAGGTCGAGGAGAAGATCTTGGTTGATATTATGGAGTGGTTTTAATACTTTCCTGACACTTTAACAAAGAGAGAGGAAGGCATATGTCTCAACACTTTCTACAGGTCATCATATCTTGCTAATACTTAATTTTCATTTTTATGTTATAATTACTATATGTGAAAAGATTTATCATGTTTCTATTTTTTATAATAATATAAAGGTGACTCTTAATAAAAAGGGGGTTGATTAGATTAAAAATACTGAATATATAACAGTGTAAGATAGATGGTGAAAACGGCGAAGGTGGAATGCCAGTGGGTGAAAGCGCTCTGCTGTAAAACTCCTTATGAATTGGCCAGTGAGCAAGAATTTCCACAATATGGTTTGTTGATCCCTGGAATAATAGCTTTTTAAAAGCTATTCCTTCTTGCAGTTCTTCCAACCACTACCTTTTGTATGATACTTTTTTTTTTGTCCTATTGAGAATGCGAATACACCTCGGACTATTCCGTCAAGAATTTAATCATTTTCCTACGATGCTCAGTGATGATAACTGTAGGTCCCTCAGGAGGCAGGAAGAGGAGATGCTGAAATGTGGAGTTAGTAACACAGAGGTTGAGCCCTGTATTCTGCCTGAAAATACCCACACCTAGAAGCTTTCAGATCACTGATGCCACTAGATGCAGAAATAGTTGCTCACTTTTGTGATTCAAAAACCAAACCAACCTGGAACCCAGAATGGACGATCAGAAAAAGCTCATAGAGGCAGGATGATGTCTTGTAACTATTTAAAGGCAGAACTGGTTAGTACTTAGATCTTTTGAGTTTAACCTCTTCATTCACAGATGAAAAAATCAAAATCCAGACTTGGGGGAAGAGAGGGAAGGAACCTTTGGGGAGTATCTGGTGGCATGGTAGATAGATGGGAAATGGGTGGAGGGAGAGGGTAAAGTGACTTAGATTATGAAGGGACTGCCTTTCAATACCCCCTTGGGCAGTTTCCTCATCACCTATTTCAATAAATTGTTAAAATTGGTACTAGTGAAATCGCCCCGAACAGAGTGGTTGTGCTGCAGTGTTGAGATATGTCTGACATATATACTCACAGGCTCTTCTTCAGCCTCCTCCTAGTCTCCCTAATGAGCTGCTCCTTTCACAGCCATTTTTTAGCCATAACACTTTAGATGCATGTGGTACCTTCTCTTCAGGGAGCATCGCAGTGATGCTTGGCTAATCCCCAAACCTTTTCTGTAAGTTGAACAGCAAGCAGCAGATAGTTTTCTAGGGTCAGGAGAGAGAAGAAAAAACATAGATATAGTTGGCTGACATTTGGTTTTTTAAAAAAATTTTACTAGGGTTTTAAAACCTAAAAATTGCCCTTCAGATGTTTGGGCATATGCCCATATATGTTTGTGCACACACACACTGTGTACCACAAAGCACATTGCAGTGAAATTCGTGCATACGACCAATGATCTACTATGTGTCAGGCACTGGGTGAGAACGACCATCCATCATTTCTAGGTAGGTTTGGACTGTAGATTCTGTATGGTGAAGGGGCAACAGGATCTTTCTGTGGAAACTGAGCAAATGGACATGTTCCCTTCTTTCCTGCATTCCAGTCTTCACTTCTAGCCTGGATGTGTGTGTGTCAAGAATTTTAAGCCAAAAGAGAACATTTTTGATTGTGCCCAGGAAACCAGCACACCCCTCCCAAGCTTGGTGAAGAAAAAGGAACAAAAATGTATTCTTCAGAGGGGATCCCTGAGTTTATCAAATTGTAATCAGAAGGTTCCTCAACCAAAGGTCTTCACACAGGGTCCAAGGAATGGAAACTTTTCATTGGAAGCACATGTTTAATGATGCTTCCATATCTACATCAGATTTCTTGGAAGACCTAACTCTGGGTAAAGTGAGAATGGCTTGCCCCCATCTGGAAGACAGAGCAGTGCCCTGAATATGGAGGAGCTTCATTGCTTTCCCATCTCCTTCCTTTATGAGAATGATGTCCATGTTGTCTAGAGAAAAAAATCAAGGATGGATATAGGCCCAGAGAGCCGATAAAGTAACTTCCAACCCATCTGACACAAGTTCCCTCATGCCCAAAGGGGCTGAGCCAAGAGTCCCTAAACCCTGTCTCCATCAGCGGAAATGACCCACCTTCCCCGCTAGTGTAGGGGCAGCTCGGAGCACGTCATCAATTAACATTGCCTGTAAATTAGAGAGCAGATGCCTGCCCAGGGCTTGTTTGCCAGCTTCCTCAACTTTTATCTGCCCCAACTTGCCCTGAGTGATTGCTGTCTGAGTGGCCTCTGCAGTAACTTCTAAAATATTCAAGAGCTCTGAATGAAACCAGAGGCACCTTGAGTACAAGAGGTCAGAGCCTGGGGAGAAAATTAGTGTGATAAGTCTCACGCCACCAAGACCTGACTTCCAGCCAAACCACCTGACCCTGTTGGATCTCAAGGATCCAGTTTGGAATTATTTAATTTTAAAATGCCTTTAATCTATTTCCTTTTTTGGAAAAGAACCTGACTTGGAGTAGAAGAAAAAATATGACTTTAAGAGCCACTCCAAGTGGCTCTTGGAAAGCAGAGTTCAATAGGAGATATTTGCCCGTTCAGGGACTCCATTCTGACAAGCAGCTATATTTGTGACTTTATTCTATTCTGAATGTATGCAATGGACAGCTGGGGTTACAAATGCTCCCTAACAGGTCAGCCCTGACCAGAAAACTCCCAGCTGAGAATCCAAACAGGAACAGGCAATCTGTTCACAGGGGCTTGGTCCGTGGAGACCAATAAGGCTTCAATGACAAAGAATCAGGCAAGTCACCAGTGGAGACCAAATGTATATGTTAGTGGATGTACCCACAGGTAGGTGGAGGGACCATCAGTTTTCTCAGGTATGTTTGCCAAAAAGAGCTGAGCACAGGTGCTCCTGGTTAGGTGGCCCAGCCCAGCTGCTGACTTGCTGTGCACCTGACCAGCCATTGCGTCTCTGTCTCTGGATGTCGAATTTTTTATCTGTGAAGTGGGATCCCTTTCAGGATTAACGAGCCGATTTTCACAAAGCCATTTGAGGTCCCAGGATGAAAGGTGCTCTTTATTGGGAAGAGCTTGAAGATTATTTGTCATCAGGTAAATAGAGCCATCTGCTCACTGGAATTGCCGTCATTTTCTTTTTAGCACTTGGCGTTGCATTCCCATAAAAGCTGCAAAATGTGTAATGAATGCCATAAGAGTAGCTCTTTGAAGTAATGCAACACAGACAGTTTGTGACTTTCCTGATGATGAGTTATGGAATCCAGGATGGCCTGAATATTTGGACACATTTGTCCATTCGTTCAACAAATCCATTAGTCCAAGTGGAGTCCCCATTATATCCCTGGCACTAAATGGCAAGGTACTGGGGAATCACTGATGAATAAAAACAAGCCCACGCTCTCAGCATGGGCTGAGACTAGTTGAGGCATGGATAAGTTGGGGAAATAAATGTGAAAATGTAAATAATAGTACAAAGGCAAAAAATGTCCGTAGAGGTAGATGAACTAAATGTTATGGGGACAGAGGCAAGAGAATTAATTAGGCACAGAGAGTTTGCAAGACATCATTACCCAAATATTTTGATCTCCTCACTGACCAACTTTTCCCCTGTCCACTGTGCTGGGTGCAAATCTTCCCTAGGAAAAGGAACAAACTGGTTGTGTTCTTTGGGGCGTGGCGGTGCAGGGAAAGCATCAGCTTCTGAATTCTGCAGACTGCATCACAATGGCTGATTAGTAAGATGGAGCTAGGACTCACAGGTGAGTAACACGCTGCCCTTGGGTGGTAAGTTACTGTAAGTCGTGTTGCCATCTCCTTTAGTATGTGGGTTGGAAACAGATTAATGCATGAGTCTAATGCTGCCCTCCTTCACTTCCCTCTCTTCCTTTATTCCTTCTTTTATTTCTTTCCTCCTTCTCTAATTTAATAAACATTTTAAAAATTCATGCTGTGATAGACATGGAAGGGATTTCCAGAGGCTAGGCAATTTTTAAAATGGTGAATTAAAAATAATGCATTCAAGAGCAGAGTTGCTACACCTACTCTGCAGTTCACTGGACTCAGCCAGGACAACTAACAAGGATGTGAGGATGGACAACCACCACACCAAGGAACCAAGAGAGTCTACAACTGCAAGCAAGAGAGTCCCATCCATCAGCCATATGAGATCGAAGCCCCCTCTCAATTAGAGGTGGAGTGGGCATCACCATCCCAGAATCCTCAGGACTGGGGAATAAAATATGGACTAGAGTAGACTTACTGGTATTCTACTGTAGACTTATTGGGATTCTAGCAATGGAAGAAATTATGTCATTAATGTGGAGACAGTGGCCACTGGAGGTTCTGAAGGCAGGGAGAGGGAAAAAGGGGTAATATGGGGGCATTTTCAGGACTTGGAATTGTCCTGAGTGACATTGCAACGACAGATACAGGTCATTATATATCCTGCCATAGCTACAGAATTGAGTGGGAGAGAGTGTAAACTACAATGTAAACTATAATCCATGCTTAGTGGCAATGCTCCAAAATGTGTTCATCAATTGCAATGAATGTACCACACTAATGAAAGAAGTTGTTAATGTGGGGAAAAGTGGGAGGTGTGGGGAGTGGGGCATATGGGAATCCCTTATATTTTTTTTTATGTAACATTTTATGTAATCTAAATATCTTTTAAAAATAAATAAAAAATATATTTAAAAAATTTTTAAATGTACAACCTCTGGTAGTTTCCAGAGTGATAGGAGAGACAAACTACCAAGTCATTGCACTAGGGTGTGATAGTCTATCCTCAGGGACAAAGAGGGGGGACCACAAAAGGGAGTACTTTGGGGCCAGGGCAGAGTAGAAGAGGTCAGAAGATTTCAAAAAGAAGAGATGCTATAGCTGGAGCTTGAGGACTGACTCATGAGAGGGAGGTAGAAAAGCATTGAAAGCAGAAGGAACAGCAAGTGAAATAGTTGAGCAATGTGGAATGAGCATAACACATGCAGGCAATGGTGAGTTCAAAGTGGTTGGATGGAGAGCCCTGTTGAGTATGGTTGGACTGAGGCAGGTTAGAATAGGGAAGAGGAAGACTTGGGTTACAGCTGAAGACTCAGCAGACAACATGGCCGACAGACAACATGGCTGACAATCCACATGGCCGTGAAACCCCACCGGGAAACCTCCTGAGGGATTGCACAAGACCCGGGCCATAAGAATCTCATTTGCAACAAGAGGGAAAGCCCCGGATACCCTCTAAAGGCCTTACCATTGGCCCCTGAGAACTGACAGATGGGGCAACCAATCAGAACAGCAAACAGCTGGGGCCCTACCCCCAGCTTTACGAAGGGGGAGGAGGAAAGGCTTATTCAAGCCCTGACCTTGAGCCCCATGCACACAGCCCACCCCGCAGTATACCTGGGGTCCATGCCTCCGACCATGTACTTTTTTTGTTTTCTTGTTTCTTAATAAACCCTTTACTCCCTTGCCTACCCTATGGCGTGTCCTTAAATTCTTTTATGTGGCATAAGCCAAGAGCCTAGAAGCCCAGAGAGCAGACCCATCCAGTAACAAGACCTAAGAAGAAGAAGAAGGAACAGAAACCCAGCAAAACAGAGAAAGTCATTTCTGGCCTGGTATAAGCACCCTTGTAATACCAACCAACAGTCAAAGGTCAGTCTGTTCATAGCTCAGGCGACTTGCTTCAAGTGCTTTGGGCCATTTGGAAGTTATGAGCAGTAATGGCTCATTTGGGTCAGGTGTCCAGATACCCTCAGCAAGGAGGCAGCTTCTGAGAAATCTCAGTTCCTACTATAGAAATTTCTACTGTTCTACAGCATCCACCAACTGCTTGAAAGTCTCCTGAGTGTCCAGGTTCCCATCAAAAGTGTACCCTTAAAGCTTTAAAAAATAAGTGAAAACTCAATCAACATTTGCTGATTAGGTAAATGCAATGTATGACACAGCCCTGTGTTGAGGACAGCATAGAAAGAAAAAAGCAAACTTCAAAAAGTGAGCATGAAGTAATTATAGTTGAAGACAAAGTAGATTACCTTCCTGAACCTTTCTTAAATTAGCCTACTGCTAGTAAAGGACTAATTAATTCTTACTTATAAAAATTACTTTTTTGAAAGATATCAGACTTGGGTTAATTAATGGAAATTTAAATTTGTAAAGAATTAGCAATTCTTCCTGAAATAACATTTTCATCTAGCTACTGCTGGATCTTTAGGAAAAACAATTTAAAAGAAAAAAAAATTCCTGTAGCCTGTCCTTTAAGATTATATTGAAGCATGCATTGAACAAGTGGAGACATGAAATGGAAGCAGAACCCAGAAATCTCACCTTTCTGCCCCTGGGCTCACCTGTGGCCTTGGAAACAAAATGAACTAGGCATAAGCAGATCATATCGCCTCTCAGCTTAGAGAGTGAATCCTATGTGTCAGCATTGCAGAATCCATAGTTAGATGGCTTGCCCTGAACCTCTGCTAGTTCTCTTGTCCTCTAATCTAAACATGTCAAAACGAGGCTTTCCGGCTACCTCTTACTCACCAAGGAAATGACTGACCTAAGTTTTAGTTACCAAATAACATGCGTGTTTTCCCAGTGGTTTCATCTGTGTAGCACTGGGAATGGCAAATGAACTTCTCTTGACCACAGCTATAATCTGCCGTGTCGTCTGCTGGGAATGAATTGCTCTAGAAGGTCAGTTTCCCTCTAGGACTTACTCAGATGCTGCTGTCAGCCGCTGACTCCAAAGCTGATGTGTCAATGGACCAAGATCACTGATGGTGGCCCTAGATCTAGCAACATCACTGCTAACTGAAGCAGGAGCTCCTGAGGGCCTCTGACTAACTGTGTAGCTATTTCTTCTTCTTTTTAAGAGTGCTTACCATCAAGGGTGGAGCTGGGTCCCGAAATGTGATTGGATGGATCGTTCCTCACGCCACAAGCAAAAATGAATTCCAGATGTCTTAAGGAGCTTAACAGAGCAACCTCCAAACTATCAGAGAAAAATATCTTGGAGAGATGGCTGATTCCAAGTCTGCTGAAGACATTCAAGAAGAGCCTAGACATTTTGTCATGGTGGAGAGCAAGGAAGCTGTCAAAGCCTCCGGGAGTCATGTCAAAAGGACTCGGTGCCTACCTGCGAAGGCTTCCACTGCACTAAATTGGGACAATTTAAGCATCATCAGGACAGTGGTTGAAACACATTGCATATATTTAAACCCATGAATTCACAATGGTGTTAAAAATATAAAAATATACTTGGTTAATATAATTGGTTAACTGGTTATTCTTGAAGGAGGCTAGAATTTTTTTATTGAAAACAGAACCAAGCATTCTTGTCTTTCCTAGATGAACCGCACCTCGGGGCAAGCAAAGAGTACATGAGGAAAGTTTCTTTAGTTGAATATTCCAGCTAATAAATGCAAGAGGAATGATAAAATTACTATATCACCATTTTGCAATCCCTAAAGCAATCCACAGATCAAGACAATGGTCACCAATGGCTGCCAACAGCACAAAAAAGGGAGACAAGTAGACATCAGTACCTTCTGGTAGAAATCTTGCCAAAATAAAAAAATCTGGAATTTGATCAAGTCTTTAGATCCAACTACCAATCATAGGAACTGCAGGCCACAGTAGAGCATTTAAAGGCACCCTGAGGGGAAGGGGATGTGGCTCAAGTGATCAGGCTCCCATCCACGGTTCTATTCCCGGGGCCTCCTGGTGAAGGCAAGCTGGCCTGTGCAGAGACTGGCTCATGCAAGAGTGCTGGCCTGTGCAGGAGAGCTGGCCCATGTGGAAAGCTGGCGCAGCAAGATGACACAACGAAGAGACACAGAAGAGAGACAATAAGAGATGCAGCAGACCAGGGAGCTGAAGTGGTACAAGAGATTGAGCATCTCTCTCCCAATCTGGAAGGTACCAGGATCGGTTCCTGGTGCAACCTAAAGAGAAGACAAGCAGATACAGAAGAACACACAGCAAATGGACAGCAGTACAGACAGTGAGCACAAAAACAATGGAGCAGGGCAGGGAGAAATAAATAAATAAATCTTAAAAAAAAAAAAAAAAAAAAGACGTCCTAAGTAGGCAATCAGCAAAATCCAGACTGTGGGAAACTCTACAAGACAAATGATCCAATTTCATTAACAAATAAATTACATGAAAAAAAAAGAGAGAGAGAAATGGAGTATCAACCTATAAATTAAAAGTAATTTGAGAAATACTGACCAATCACCATATCTATATTTGCATCCTGTTTTGGATTAGGACTCAGATCCTGACTCAAACAGACATTGACAATTTATGACATTTAGAGATAATTGGGAAGCTGTGAAAGCTGACTGTGTATTTGATGGCATTAGGAAGTATTGTTAACTTTTTAGGTGTGATAATGATAAGGAATTATTTATGGATGAAAGGAAGTGATGGTTGGGATTTGCTTCAACATAATGTAGGAGGGAATAGATGAGGGTATAGATGAGTGCTTTCTCTCTCTCCGCTGACCCTTGCTTTAGAAGTTTCTCAGGAAATGCTGCATCTTTGCTCATATCATGTGATATTCTGTCTTCATTCTGAGTCCCGTTGCATGAGGTGATAATTGCTGAAGCTAGATGATGACTATATGGGTTCATTACACTATTCTTTCTATTAGAAAACTTAAAGATGGAGTACAAGAAAATATGAATACATTTTTATACTTAGGGAATGGGAAAGCCTTCCTAAGGAATGCACAAAACTCTGGAACCACAATAAAAGCTTTATATTAAAACAATAAACATGGGGAAACCAGCTGCCTGTTCTGTAAAAATTTTATGAAGAATAAACATTTGGATCTATTGAATAAAACACACACACACATTAACCAAACAAATAATAAAACTTCTTTATGACAAAAAAACACCTCAAAGGAAAAAAGATAATGGCAGCCTGGGGAAAAAATATTGGTGAATTATGTAACAGACAAAGGAGAAACCGCCTTTATATATATATAACCTCCATGAAATAAAAAAGTAATAAGAAACGTGGGACTTTGCAAGAAGCTCAGGAACAATCATTTTGGGAATAAAATAATTTGAATTGCTGAATGAAGAAACGGTCAATGTCATTTATATTCTGGGAAATGTAAAATTAGAAAAACAGTTAAGACAGTATTTAAGCCATTAGGCAAAGTGAAAATATGGAAAGAATTGATAAAATCTATTCTTGGATTTGGGGAAAAGGGTACTCATATAGTGTCAGTTTACCAGTCTGGTAAAATCTTTTAGAAGGAAATATAGACATGTTTATTATTAAAGGTTAAAATACATTAACTCACTGAGCCATTCAATTTCTAAGAATCTACTGTAAAAGTTTCTAAGAATCTACTCTATCTGCCCCTTACCACAAAATGTTATGTTGTGTAAGATGAATCCCTTTGTGGTTACCATCTGTGGGTGGTTTTGTACGGTGTCACCTTCGCCAAACTGGAACTATGTTTCTCCAAATGCTCTTTCTTGTCAAGTTTTGAGTTGTGACTGGCCACAAAAGACATGCACATGAGGTTTGGAAGACAGACCCGAATCAGCACAGCCTTGACCGCCAGGGGCCCCGGCATGGTGCTGACATCTGGCTCACCTTGCTGATATGGGCAGCAGCCAGGGCCATCCGACTCCTCTCCCAGCTACTCCAGGTCCTGGAGCAGTCAAGGGTGCCAGGTTCCTCTGCAGGTCACCTACTTTATTGAGGCTGGAGAAGGTGATCTGGGTTCCCACTTTACTCCCTACTCTCCCCAGCTCACATCAGCTGTCCTTCCTGCTAAAAGCGCCTTCTCAGGCCCCTGCCAGGCAGAGAGGCGATAGCCTTCCATAGATTTTCACCAGGTCCCCAATTGTGTATGAGGTCTAAGACCTACAACAAATTCCTCATTCCACACGGTTCTACTTTCCTGATTGAATTGTGATATACCACTCATCATGCGATAAGTCTCAGAATGAATTCCGGAATTCGGAGCAGTTTGATATTATTGAAGAATTCCAAAAAGAAATATTGGATTATGTTTGTAAACTGGTCTTTTCCTCTGGGCGTATTAGAGTGTATTGGATTCAGAGGTACCGCTCTTACTTTAAATTATTATTAGGGCTTTGATTGGGCCACATCAGTAGGGCATTAAGTCCCTGCCCCTTGGTGGGTGGGGACTCAGACAAAAGACATGGCAAAGGACAGAGTTGGAGTTTTGATGCTGGAGATTTTGAGCTGAAGCCCCTGGAAGTAAGCACACAGAAGAACTTGGTCGTGAGGAAGGAGGGAAGGCCCCAGGAAAAGAGATGTCATTTGCCTGACAGTTCACGGCTGGCCTTATGGAGAAAGGCAAAGCCTAGAGAGCCTCATAGTCTACAACTGACCTTGTGGAGAAAACAGAGGAGCTGAGCCCAGAGAGAAAGAGAGCCCCGGGAAGAGAGGAACCCAAGAAGCCTGAACCCTGGCAGACATCGGCAGCCATCTTGCTCCAACACATGGCAACAGACTTTGGTGAGGGAAGAAACTTAAGCTTTATGGCCTGGTAACTGTAAGCTTCTACCCCAAATAAAGCCCTTTATAAAGACCAACAGATTTCTGGTATTGTGCATCAGCACCCCTTTGGCTGAGTAATACATATAGGTTTGCCTGGAGAAACGAATAAAGTGAGGATCAGTGAAAAGGAAAAAGAAAACCACACAGACAGACTTGGAACATTCCTAAGTCAGGGGCTGCTGGACCTGCCATGGTTATATGCTCCAGGGGAGCAATGAAAGAAAAAAATAGATAAATGGGACCGCCTCAAAATTAAACACTTTTGCACTTTAGAGGACTTTGTGAAGAGGGTAAAGGCAACCTATTCAATGGGAGAAAATATTTGGAAATCACACATCCGACAACTCTAATATTCATTATATAAAAAGAGATCCTACAACTCAACAACAAATGACCAGATTACAAAATGGACAAAAGACCTAAATAGACATTTTTCTAAAGAAGAAATGCAAATGGTGAAAAAAACACATGAAAAAATTCTCAACATCACTGGCTATTAGGGAAATGTAAATCAAAGCTACAATGAGATATCATTTCACACCTACTAGATAGCCACTATTAAAACTCAGAACACTACAAGTGTTGGAGAGGATGTGGAAAGACAGGAATGCTTATTCACTGTTGGTGGGAATGAAGAATGTAGAATGGAGGACTGTTTGGCAGTTCCCAAGGAAGTTAGATATAGATCTGCACTGTGACCTGGCAATACCACTGCTATGTATATACCCAGAAGAACTGAGAGCAGTGACACAAACACACATCTGCACACCAATGTTCATAGTGACATTATTCACAATTACCAAAAGATAGAAACAACTCAGGTGTCCATCAACTGACAAATGTGGTATATACACACGATGGAATATCATTCAGCTGTAAGAAGAAATGAAGTTGTGAAGCATATGACAACATGGATGAAACTTCAACAATATGATGAGTGAAGCAAGCCAGGTGCAAAAGGACAAATATTGTATGATTTTGCTACTATGAACTGAATATAATGAGCAAATTCATGGAGTTAATAGCTAGAATATAGGTCACCAGAAAAATAGAATGTGGTTAAAGACTGGAAAGCTGAGGTTTAATCTGTGCAGAACTGGTAAAAAGGTTATTTGTAAATGTTTGGAAATGAGTACAAGTGGTGAAAGCACATCATAGGGTTTATAATTAGTAGTGCTAATATATGAGCATGATAGTGGCTGAAAGGGAAAGTCTAAAGACATGTATATCACTAAAAGGAAAACTAAAAAATGAAACATGGGATTGTAGAGCATAGTGAACCCTCTTGTGAAAAATTAGTATGGTTAATAGTGCATATTTAAGAATATTTTTCTCTGAAACAGAACAAATGTACATTAATGTTATAAAAGTTTAAAACCAGGGTAATATTTGGGCAAAAATACAACCAAAGCAAACCATGGACACTAGTGTATAGGAATCTATGAATAATCTTCCATCATTAGTAAAAAAAGAGAAAAGAAACTAGACAAAAAGTACTACATATTGTTTGAATCCATCTAGGCAAACTGTAAATACAAATAAATCACAGAGAAAGAAATAGATTAACAGTTACGTATGGCAGGGGAAGGATATAGAGATTGAGAAGTGACTACTAAGGGGAACGGTTTTCTTTGTGTGCATACACTTGTTTATTTTTTGTTGTTGTTTTTCTTTTGGAGTAATGAAAATGCTCTAATATTGATTGAAGTGATGAATGTACAATTCTGTGATTATACCAAATGCCACTGATAGTACACTCAAGATGAATCGTATGGTTCATGAATGTGTTTCAAAAATTGATTTTTTAAAAAGCCATAGGAGAAGCTCCTGGCACCCCTACTGCCCCCTTACCCTTACCCTCCCATTGTGAGTTCCTGGACCTGTCCCAAGGGAATAGAGTAACCCCTACACATATTAGCCTTATGTCAGGGCCAAGCTATCAGGTGGAAGTTTGGGAGACTGAACCGCAAAACAGGTCTCAGGCTCATCTTCCCAGAATCTGTCCTAAACATAGAGAAGCAGCTTGCAGACAACTAAACCCAGGTAAGAAACAATTAAGTCAAAGGATTACCTGCATTAACTCACATAATAGAGCACCCAGGAGGAGGTGAAAGTCTATTTCGGTGGGAGAAAAGGAGGCATATGAACTCCTGTAAACTAAAAACAGGAATTACTAAGGCTAACAGCAAGCACCAGCCCTGGAAAAGAAGCAGGCTGTATGACTCCACACAGGCTCAGAAGAGACAGAGAGGACCTTACACTTCACATTCACCTCAGGCCGATTTTCTCAACAAGAGGGTTAAGCTCTGAAGGAGACTGCCACCCAAAACAGAGCCAATTTGCAAAGCTGTGGAAGGTGCATTTTCATTTGATTCATTTGTGTTAGCTCTTAGGACTCAAGAAACTCTCTGTCATATCACTAGCTACATATAAACTTAGGAAACAGACAGCTCAGGACTAAATCCAGGAGTTAATGCTTTAAATATTAAAATGTACACTGTACAAGAAAAGAGCATAAAATAACACAGAAACAGGCAATGAAGTCCCATCCAAAGGAACAAGATAAAAATCCAGAAACCATCAAGAAAGAGGACAAGACTTAGGTCATACTGGACAAAGACTTAAAAAAGGTGAAATTCAGTAGGCTCAAGGACATAAAGGAAAGCATGGAGTAAGAAATGAAGGATATGAGGAAAACAATGAATTAACAAAATGAAGATCTCAGAAAAGAAATAGCAATTGCCAAAAGGAACCAATCCAATACTGGAGTTGAAGACCAAAATAACAGAAATGAAAAATTCTCCAGAGGGTTTCAATAGCAGCTTGGAGCTAGCAGTAGAAACAATCAGTGTCATGAAGACAAGACAATTTAAACAATTCAGCTTGAGAAGCAGAAATATGAAAAGAATATAAAAGAACACACACAGCCTAAGAGACCTGTGGGATACCACTAAGTGTCCCAATATATGAATTATGGGAGTCCAAGAGGGAGAAGAAAGAGAGAAAGGGGCAGAAGAAATATTCAAAGAAACAATGACAGGAAACTTCCCAAATTTAATGAAAGGTATGAATATGAATATTCAGGAATCCCAACAAACCCCAAAAAGGAAAAGGTCAAATAGAACCATGCCAGATGACAAGGAGAGAGTTCTGAAAGCTAAAAAAAAAAAAAAAAAAAAAAAAAAAAAAAGCAACGTGTTACATACAAGAGAATCCCAATTAGACTGAGTGCTGATTTCTCATCAGAGACCATGAAGGCAAGAAGGCAGTGGGTTGAAAACTTAAAGTGCTGAAAGAAAACAACTGCCAGCCAAGAATTTTATATCCAGCAAGACTCCCTTTCAAAAATGAGGGAGAGATTAAGACATTCCCAGATAAACAAAAGCGAAGGGTGTTTGTCACCATTAGACTTGCCCTACAAGCAATCCTAAAAGGAATTCTTCAGACTGAAAAGAAAGGACGCTAGACAGTGGATCAAAGCAGCATAAAGAAATAAAGACTTCAGTAAAAGTAGCCATATGGGTAATTATGAATGCTAGCACTATTGTATCGGTTGTTATGTAACTTTACTATTTACTACTTACAGGTGCTAAAATGCAGATGTATAAAAAGTAATGATAGGGGCGGCTGTAGCCCAGTGGATAGGGCGCCGGTTCAACACATGGG
>PVKH010009170.1:0-19001 GCA_004027955.1 Chaetophractus vellerosus
TGGGCAAGGCAAAAAGCCGCCACGGGCAGGGCTGAGCCCCCACGGGCATGGCAAGGTCACCCGTGAAAAGCGGAGCTGCTGCCCGCGAAAGCGGAAGCCGGCAGCCCGCAAAAACATGGAGGACTGCTGCCCGCAAAACATGGAGCGGAGCCGCCCGTGAAAAACGGAATGGAGCCACCCTGGAACGGAACGAGCCACCACCGTGGAGGGCCGACTCAGCGCGTCGCCGCGGGGACGGGGGGAGACAAGAAGCAGACATAGAAAAACACAGAAGAATGGACACACAGCAAGAGCAAGCAGAAAGGGGGGGGGGGATATGTAATAAATAATAAATAAATCTTAAAAAAAAAAAAAAATGGGCAAAAGACTTGACCAGATATTTCTTCAAGGAAGCTATAGAGATAGCCAATAAGCTCATGAAAAGATGCTCAACATCATTAGCCATTAAGGAAATGCAAATCAAAACCATGACATACCATTTGAATGGACACTATTTAAAATAAAACAGAAAATAACACACGTTTGAGAGGATGTGGAGAAATAGTAACACTCATCCATTGTTTTCAGGAATTTAAAATGGTACAGCTACTATGGAAAATAATTTGCCAGTTCCTCAGAACAATAAGTATGGATACTATATGGCCCAGCAATCCCACTTCTAGGTATATACCCAAAATAATTGAAAGCAGGGACTTGAACAGATATTTGTACACAGATGTTCATAGCAGCATTTTTCAGAAAGGTGGAAGCAATGGAAGTGTCCATTAACAGATGAATAGGGAAAAAATGTGGTACATACATACAATGAAATATTATTCAACCATATAAACAAATGAAGTCCTGATACATGCAACATGAATGAACCTTGAAGACATGTTGATTGAAATAAGCCAAACACAAGAGGACAAATATCATATGATCTCACTGATATGAAATAACTAGAATAAGAAAGTTCCTAGTCAGAAACTAGAATACATGTTACCAGGGCCTGGAGTAGGGTAGGGAATGGGGAGTTGATACTTAATTGGTACAGAGTTTCTTGTTGGAATGATGGAAAATTTTTGGTAATGGATGGTAGTGAGGGTAGTACAATCTTGTGAACACAATACCTGTAAATTATATTTTTGAATGTGTTTAAAAGGGAAACTTTTAGGTTGCATATATGTTACTAAAATAGAAATTAAAAACAAAAACATAGGATCGTACAACACAGATAATGAATGAAGCCTGATCTAAATTATAGACTATCATTAATAGTACAATTAGAATAATATTGCTCCATCAATTGTAACAAAGTAACTAGTGCAAAATGTTAATCATAGGAAAAACTCTGTATGTGACTGGGTGTATATGGGAACTCTATTTTTCGCATGATTTTACTATAAATACAACTTCTCTAATAAAAAAAAAAGTTGGAGATGCTAGCAATGGAAATTACTGAGTACAACAGAAATGAATAGGCCTGAAAGATATGGATGAGGCATCAACAGTGTCTGTTATGCCAATTAGACGTGATTTTTTTTTGGATTATCCACTATTTTCTTTAGCTATATTCCTGCTCATTCTCTATACCATAGATAATTAAGAGTTGGAAACACCCACTTTCCTCTTGTTCACTGTTAGTCAATTCAATAGAGGTGGCAAGCACCAAAATGTTGCCTCAATAACCTAGTTTTGTCCTTGATCCACTTTTGCAAATTCTGAACCATAAATGCTACATCATTGGCTTAACACACACATCATGCATTTTATAGCCAAATCATCCTACTTCCCAGCATGTATTATCATGATACAAAGCACAGATGCCCAGGAATGTTGTTCACTTTAACTTCCAAACTAGTATAAATATGTCCTAAACCTCTGAATATTATAGCACTTTAAATTTAACAAACCATGAGAGGATTTAATTGATACCTATAACTCAGCTCATAGAATCTGGAAACATAACTTAATTCCCAGGGCTTTTGTTAATATATCAAAGGAATATATAGGCATACATCACATCAGCCTTGCTAATAAACAAGTATATTTCACTGAGTTGAAAGCAAAGTCTGTATCTCAAATAAAACTGTATGCATTCTACTGGAGCTGCCTGAATAACTGCTTGGAAAGTTGATTTTTAGAATAGTTAAATTTAAAGTCATTTTAATGTACAAATCTCTGACAAGAACTAGAAGTGCAACCTATCACCCTGAAAAAAGATAAAATACATGTAGATTTTAAAAGGACTTGAATTTCTTTAAAGCCCTCAGAAAATGTTACCATTTAGTAATGACATTCCCTATTCATTTGACCTCAGCTTGACTTGCTGAATTGCTCTGAACAGCTGTAGCCAGACACATAAATTCTACATCTTAACTCTTGCTTTTCTAATTTGTACAGAAATGCACATTAAAGAATGCCCAGGCTAGAGCAAGAGACAATAAAAGAGGCAAACTCACAAGTAATTATAAAACCCACATCTACCAGCGCAAAGAGGTTACCAACATTTCCCTGCAAACTTTGATATCATTTCTCGTGGAAATAACTCGAACCTAAAGAAATGGCATGCCTCTTACCTGATTCCACAGATTAAAATGCCTGGGTAAATACCTGAATTTATGTCTCTCAACTTAAACTAAAAAAGCAACACCCTCATAACTGTTAGACTACCAAATGGATTGTAATATGATTATAAGGGTTGTAAGATATAGGTTTGAGGTGTTGGATTATGTCCATATATGAAAGAATGTTTAGGAAGTCAATTGATCTACAAAATATTTTCATGGTTGTGTCAGCTCTTCCCTATCATGTAACACTAATGTGACTCAGCCCCATAAAGCTAGAGAATAGCAATAGACTTTGTGATCAGTTTTCAATGATTCTCTTGGTTCTCAGCACATTAAAATTACCTAAGGAACTTGTAGAAAATACAATGCCCAAGCCTCACCTGGCATTTCTGAAATTAAACCCAGGAATTGAGATGATTCTAATGTTTAGCTGGAGTTGAGAGTTGCCCCGCCCCCACAAAACACAATAATATAGATGCCCCTAATAGGAACCACCTATTAATTTTTTAAGATGCCATGATCTAAATGTTCAATTGCCTATATTTTTTTTTATTTTAAACATAGATAATTAATACATTGATTTAGTCATTCAAAAAAATTCACTGAGCACCTACTTTGTTCTAGGTATAGTAATAAATGTTATGTGTGCAAACATCAATAAACCATGGTTGCTAATCTTACCAATGGTTGGGAAGAAACATGTTAATAGGTTAATTACAAACCAATGGAATAAATGCTTTAAGTGGTATATACAAGATACGGGCTGAAAGAAAGGGAAGCAATGAATTCTGCTTGGGAAGTGTGGTAGGTTGAATTAAATACCCCAACACTTAATATTTTTCTTTTGTTTTTTAATGGTACCAGGGCGGCGGAATGAACCTGGGACCTCATATTTGGGAAGCCAGTGCTCAACCACTGAGCCACATCCGCTCCCCTGAGTTTGTTTGTTTGTTGTTTTTATTTTTAGGAGGCACCAGGAGACTGAACCTGGGACCTCCCATGTGGGAAGCAGGCGTTCAACTGCTTGAGCCACATCCACTACCCCTTAATCTTATAATCTAGATTACTGCAGGCTTTATAAGAGGACCAAGAGGTCACATGAGCCAGGTAGGAGAAGACTCGCTATGTCACGGGAAGTGGAAATACAAGTGACAGAACCCTAAGGGTTATGCACAACCAGAACCAGAATGCTACAGTCTTTGTGGAGAAAGCAAGCCTTGCTTACATCTTGATTTTGGTCTTCTAGCCTCAAAACATGAGCCAATAAATTCTTGTTGTTTAAACCAATCTACTGTGCGATTATTATAACAGCAGCTGAGACAAACTAAGACAGGGAATCATAAAGGACTTCAGAGAAGAGATAAAATTCAATTCTCCATTGTAGGAAAATTAGATTCTGGAAGACTGAGGAAGAGCAAAAACAAGATCTGGTGCAAGTTTTTTTTTGTTTTTTTTTTTAAGATTTATATATTTTTTATTTATTATACATTCCTCCCTTCTGCTTGTTCTTGCTGTGTTCATTTTTTTTTCCTTTGTGTTCCTCTGTGCCTGCTTGTCTCCTGCCCATGGGGGCTTGCCTTTGCCCACGGTGGCGTGCCCCGACCGAGTTGGCCTGCCTTCTGAGGCCGTCTGCCCGTTCGAGGAGGCCCTGGGGTCCAAACCCGGGGCTTCCCATATGGTAAACCAGCGCCCTCCCAACTGGGCCACAGCTGGCACCCTGGTGCAAGTTTTAAAACCACAGACTCTAATGCCTTCTCAGTAGCAGTACTTCCTCTTCAGTTTGGAGGTTTTGCAGGGGCTGTCCAGTGATTCTGAATAGTCACTTCCCCAAAGGGATGACAGAGCTAGTTTTGGTGAGTGTCAACTAAGCAGACAAGATTAGGATTCAGAGGAGGCATTGGGCTGGACCAGGGGTTTCTACACCAGGCAATCTTAGGACAACCACAACCAGAAAGTTGGGGCAGTTAGGAAAAGCCATGGTTTAAACAAGACATATTAAGTATGAACACCAAGGCCAAAGAACTATGCAAAGAAAAAAGATCAGGAGTGATCAGAGATTAGGTTGAAATGAAAGAAGACTGGAAATAGGAGAGAGTTTGTGGGCAATTTATGGAGATCCTGGTGGGGTTAAATGTTAAGTCTCCCTTTCCATTGTACCAAGTGTTAGAATTAACCAGGGTACCTGCAGAAGTCTGGTATTTATTCCAATGTGAATCCAATTTCTCATCTTGATTTGCTGCAGGTGGTCCCAGGAGTGTAAGATGGAAAACAAAACTGTGATGACTAATTAAAGTAGGAAGAGGTAGATCTTTATGTGATGGGCACTCAGAGAAAAAAAAGAATGTTGCCTTAGCCATTTTGGAAGGCCCTAAAAATTGTTCTTCCAAACTGTAGGATTCAGTGTTTGTTCATTCAATAAATTATTTTTATGAGCATTTATTATTTATTAGGCACAAAAAAACAAGGCACAAGCTCCACCCTTAAACAGTTTATAGTCCAGTGGCACAGATGTGCAAATATAATATTGAAAATTGCTTGAAGGTGGGAAATATACTTTATACATATGTTTTTGTCCCTTGTATTCCCCAACCCATCCTTACCACCATCACCACCAATGTTCCTAGAAGTGTTCAGGAACTTAAGAAGAGAATAAAGGAATATGTGAATGAATGGTTTAAAATTCTAATATCAGAACTCTGCATATAAAAAGCCTGAGTTGAGAGAAGGTTTAAAAATGTGCAAAACAAATCTCCCACCTTATAAAGAAGAAAATGGTCAAGGCTATAGCAAGGATCTGCATCTTTTAACTTTCACCCAGAGCTCTTCTCACTAGACCCTTATACACTGTTAAAAGCCTTTATTGTACCCTCAGTGGAATTTTCTCTTTGGTGCAAATTGAAACATGGGAAACACAAAGACTACCAAAAACTATACCAACATTTGTCAAACTAAGAATAAACAGTAATACATAGCTAAAGAAATTTTTAAAAAAGAAGCTTAATGGTCAGAGAAACAATAGCCCTCCCAGGGAACAACATGTTATAAAGTTGCAATGATTGAATATTTGATAAGCCTGGATAGACAATTAATGGAAGATAATAGGTGTAGCAGTTTGATATTGTTTATGAGTTCCAAAAATAGATATTGGATTAAGTTTGTGAACTTAATGCATAATTACATTGTATTGGATTCAGAGGTTTCACTTTTACTTGATTAAATTATGATTAAGGCTTCGATTGGGCCATGTTAGTAGGACATGTCAGTAGGATGTTGAGTCCCTGCCCCAGAGAAACTGCACCACAGAGAAGGGGAGATATTTAGAGTTTTAATGCTGGAGCCCCGGAAAGGAAATACACAGAGAAGCAGGTATGTGAGGGAAGAGAGAAGACTCCATTAGACACGGCAGAGGCCCCATGAAGAGAGACGAGCTATTAGCCTGATAGTCTACAGTTGGCCTTTTGGAGAGAGCAGAGCAGCTGAACCCGGAGAGAAATGAACCCTGGGAGAGACTAGATTTATCCCAGCCTACAGCTGACATGGGAAGAAGCTGGGACCATGGAATCTTAAGAGGAAGAGGAAGCCTGAACCCTTGTGGACATCGGCAGCCATCTTGCTCCAACACATCGCAACAGACTTTGGTGAGGGAAGTAAATTATGCTTTATGGCCTAGTAACTGTAAGCTTCTACTCCAAATAAACACCCTTTATAAAAGCCAACAGATTTCTGATATTTTGCATCAGCACCCCTTTGGCTGACTAACACAATTGGTATCCCAGAAACAGAGCAAAAAATATATTAAAAATTTAGTATGGCATGAAATGGGAATCACAGATCCTAGATATGGCAATTTAAAATTATTTTTAAAAGCAACTAGAACAAAAGTTAGATGTTTCCTTTACACCACAAGTCCAGGTAGATGAGAGAATTAAATGTAGAAAAATCTGTAGGATTTTTGGGAAAAAATCCAAAAGAAATTGTAAGCAAAATTGTTTATTAAATCCTTGTAGGTGGGAAGACTTTTATAGCTTAAAGGTGACAGAAGAACTTACAAAGAAAGCAACAGATCTGATTATAAAATGTAAAACCTTTCCTAAAATTGAAAGACAAAGAAACAAAGAAAATATTTGCAACACATATAAGAGTTAAAACCTTTACTCTACTAAAAACTCATAAATTAATAAGGAAAATATTACACAAAAAATCAAATTGCTAATGAGCATATGGGGAAATAGCCAACTTCATCAGAAATCAGTCATGAAACCAACAATGATACAAAATTTGCCTATTCAATTAGAAAATATTTTTTTAAACCAGAATAAGCAATACTAGGAAGAGATTGTAGGATGGGAATTCTCTATAGTCTGGCAATCATTATTAAGATATATAGCCTTTTGCAAAAATGTTTGGCAATATTTATTAAAAACCTTAAAGTATACATGCTCATTTATCTAATTCTCCCAGAAATATAGCCTTAGGAAAGATTCTGAAATACAGAATATAGAAAAAAAGTAAAGAAAACTTCAAAGTGTTACTATTTATTCTTTCCTCTATTTAGAAATAATTAACTCCAATAGAGAAATAACCTTTATAGAGTATAATGTTCTTACAAAATGGAATATTTAGCAGCCATTAAAATGGTGTTTTAAAATAATTTGCAATAACCTAAAAAATGTTCATGTTATAACATTAAGTGAAAAGAACACCTCAAATAGCAGGGCTCTTGAGGGCTCTAGAGACATCCAGACATTATAATCAGGGCAGATAGCTCAGGAGTTTGGTGCCTTGCCAATGGGCCCTACTTTGGAATTTATGCTCCCCAATGTGACAGAACTGGACTCAGTCGTGGTTTCCCTACACATGGCTCTTCTGTCCCTTCTATTTGAACCTATAATTAGTACTAGAGTTGGTAAGTGTATGTCCAAGAGACTTGACTCTTTGGACTGTCCATGTACCAGCTGGGCCCTGAGTCCCAACCGAGTTGCAACACTTAACTCTCCAATTCACTGGACTCACACAGGACAACTAACAAGGAGGTAATGATGGACAACGACCATCCCAAGGAATGGAGAGTCTATAACTGCAAGCAAGAGAGTCCCACCCATTTGCCCTATGGGATTGAAACCCTCTCTCAATTAGAGGTGGAGTGGGCATCACCATCCCAGAATCCTCAGGATTGGGGAATGAACTATGGGCCAAAGTAGACTTACTGGTATTCTACTATAGACTTATTGTGATTCTAGCAATGGAAGAACTTATATCACTGATGTGGTGGCAGTGGCCAGTGGAGATTCTGAAGGCAGGGAGAGGGAAAAACAGGTGTTATATGGGGGCATTTTCGGGACTTGGGAATTGTCTGAATGACATTGCAACGACAGATACAGGTCATTATATATCTTGCCATCACCTACAAAATTGTGTGAGAGGGAGTGTAAACTACAATGTAAACTATAATCCATACTTAGTGATAATGCTCCAAAATGTATTCATCAATTGTAATGAATGTACCACACTAATGAAGGATGTTATTAATGTGGGAAAATGTGGGAGGTGTGGGGAGCGGGGCTTATGGGAATCCTCTTTATTTTTTATGCAACATTTATGTAATCTAAGTATCTTTAAAAAATAAAAATATATATTTTAAAAAGCTAATATTAAAAGTATTATCCACCATGAAAAATAAAGAAGATACAAAATAATGTACTGAATATAAGAACAGGTATATAAAATGTACATAAAACAAATATTGGAAGAAACAGGGAAAGGAAGGAAACTAACAGGGCTTAAAGAAAATATATTCATAATAAAAATGCCACCATTTATTGAATATTTACCTTATGCTAGACCATGCTAAGGACTTCAGTGTTATTTAATTTTATCTCATTTAATACTAAATAAACCTATGAGGTAGTACAAAAAAATGCCCCTAATATACATTTAAATAACTTATATTTTAGACAACTTGCCCAAAGACAAGTAAAAAAGCAGGGATACTGATGAGATATTAATAGAATTGATTGACTTTAGATGGTCTCACCTCCTTTCCCAGGTCTTCCATGTATCTTTATTTAACATTCATTAAGCATCAATGATTTCATTTGAATGTTTTTTTTATTTTTCCTTCTCTATGTAACCCTTGGGAATTTAACTCTTGCCACGTAACCCTTTTGTCAGCCACACCTTTCCACAAATACCTTTTAGAGATATTCTTTTCATATACCATCTGCCTTGCAGAAAAAAGCATCCTAATTATAAGGTTATAGGAAGAAATTTAATTAACAGAGACAATTCACTACAAACAAACAGGCAAAATGCTCAGAAAAGCCTTATGCTTCTTGTTTAAGAATCTTCATTAAATTCACAGGTAAATTCACAAGGGAGAAGGGAATGGGGAGCCAGGGTGTTCTCAGAGTCCTCTATGCTACCACTTCCATTCCTAAACCTTGCTGTTGTCTTTAATTATTTCACAATGATGTCTTGCTCCCTAATCACCATCTACTCCATTTCTGCTTATTATGCATTCTCAGCATGGCCACATAAGGGGACAGGCAGAGGGCGCTATAACAGTCACTTTTACTTCAGCTCAGAGATAACTGTAGCCACTTTAAATATGACTGGAGGCTCATGACTTCGCCATCTCTCAAGAAACACACACCTTCTACTTATCAGAATTCTACAATCAGAAAGGACTAAATCTTGCAGAGCCTCTCAATCAATCATTCTTTTGCCCAGGACAAGGCAAGTATATTGCCTAACAGGAGGTATTTTCTAACAAGAAGCCCAAAACTTCTCCCTCATCAGGCATATAATTGCACAACTAATTTATCACCTAGACTCAAATTCCCCAAAATTCAGGGTTTTCCAGGACTACACCCCAGGATATAAAGAATGCTAAAAGACCTGTTCTAGACAAGTAGTCAACTGTACAAACATACCAGGAAGGTCTGAATCTAAACATAAGGTTATGCCACAATGCCATTCTGGTTGGCCAACCTGGCCTGTGTAAACCATTTAACAAGGTCTACAGAGACTATTGGTGGGCCCACCCACAACAAGAAATGGCTCAGGTGTCAAGAACCCAAGGGATTGCTGCTCCCAGGATATCCCCGAATACTACTACATCATGCTGCATCTCTGACTTTGCCTTTCCTCAACCATGAGGCCAACCTGGTGGTTGTGGTATATCTTGACTTCTGACTTTCAATTATCCTTACCTTTTTCCCACCTGCTACACCTGGCCACAGTCCCCTACCCTGCTTTAAATAATGCTATTAGTGCTCTTATGTTATACTTTCACATTCATGTACACCTATCCATTGCTGTCAGATGCATTCATGGAGCATATTAACAGCTAGAAAAATTCCTCCACCTTTATACCACCCTTCTGCAACACGATTGCCCCCTCTGTCTCATCCATGAAACGGTTTCTTTCAACATCAATATTCACAGCAGCTTTGGTATCCACCCCAGATTCTATCATTTATCAACAAACCTCGTCCAATAAAACCTTCTGCTCTGACAACCCCATTGCATGAACCCTTACATGTATAGGACAGAGCTGGTTTCCTTATGCTGTCAGATGCTGGCCCACCTGGGCATATAATACAGAAACCCACTGGCCAGGAGTAACTTTCAACAGGTGAACACAGGGAAATCTCAGTCCTGCTCTAAGGAAGTGACCAAAGGCAAGATCATGATTTACTGGTGTCTTTCCCTTAATACGATCTCAGTTCATCCCATAAGGGACCTTAGGAGCTGCACTAAAAGCCGCTTTGGGGCTCTGGCCTATCTCCTCTCCTTCACCTTTTTACACCCTCATTCTTAGGCTTCGCTCTGTTTCACACTCAAAAGGCAATACCTGGGGCCGGCTGTAGCCCAATTGGTAGGGCGCCGGTTTACCATATAGGAGGCCCCGGGTTCGGTTCCCGGGGCCACCTCGAGCGGGCAGACTGCCTTGAGAAGGCAAGCTGCCGCGGGCAGGGCAAGCCCCCGCACGGTGAGCTGACTCGGCGGGTCGCTGCAGCGGGAGGAGACAAGCGGACACAGAAGAACGCAAAAATGAACACAGCAAGAACAAGCAGAAAGGGGGGGATATGTAATTTTAAAAAAAAGGTGATACCTTGGATTACTTGCTCTCTCTTTTTGTTCTCTTTCTTTTTCTTTACTCATTTGGTTTAGTGACTTTGATTGTAATGGTTATTCATTTTGTGCTCTGCCATTTTTTAGGACACTCAGCTCTATGTTCCCAAGCTCTATATTCTGCTAACTTCCCCAGTTCACCAAAGCAAGCAGTGCCCAGTGCCCCAATCCTGTGACTATCAAGTTACAAAAGATACACCAAGGAAAATGCCACTCTCTTTCTTCCCATTGCCTATCAACTTTTGTTAACTAAATCTCATAAATAGCCAGTCCACAAACTCTGAGTTAGCTCACTTCATTTTGACTCCAGACTATAAGAGAATATCTGACCACCCACTCTACCATATGATCAAATTGAAATAAGATCAGTCATAACCCCAGTGGTTTCAAATCCTGGTCTTTCCACTTATTAGTTCTGCAGAACTTTGTTGCCTCGGCTACTTCAGTAAATTATGAAAAATATACATATATAATACATATACTATTGAAGAGCCTGAAATATTTAAAAATGTATGCAAAGTATCTGTCCCTAACAAATGCTCATTAAGTTACAGCTTCATTACTATTTCTGCTCATTGACTCTTGCTATGAAAAAAAAGGAAAACACAAGTTAGATCTTTTAATTTTTGCATTTGGAATTATTGCACGATCTAATGTAGTTTAAGAAAATAGCAGAAAACAAAAGGCAGGAACCAATCAGATTCTCCGTCAACTAGCCCACTAAGCTCACTGTGTTTAAAAAAAAAAATCTAAAGAATCTCATACCTGGAGACAATTCTTGCAAAGTTTTAATCTATTTGCATTTGTTGCAGGGAATTGAACTGTCTCCCCCATTCCTCATCCCAGCCCCTGCCCCTTCCTTTGGAATGTTTTAATTTTTTAAAGTGCCTCAGGGATATCCTATTAGGTTAATAATTTGGAATGCAAAATGTGTAACACTTCCATTTTATTTGTTTCCTCCAGTTTGATAGAGTGGCAAATATCACTTAACTTGGTCCTAAAGTATTCAGTCTTAGATTTCTTTCCTTACTGAGAAAATGGTATAGACAGTAATTCTTTCTCCACGTATATATATTCTAAATGCTACCTTAGCAGAATTATGCAATAAGAATGAATGCTTTTTTAAAAGCATTTATGGAGACTGGGGAATAAATGATAGAATTTTCTTATATTTCTTGTATATGCAGATAACAGATACATTTAATGCAAGAAGGAAATAGAATTTTAATAGAATTTTTAACTAAAGATCTTGAAACAAAACTAGACATACATTTTAATTGAATTTCTGGCTCAAATTACAGCAAACCATTATAAATCATTAGGAATCAGTTTTAAAACTGCTTTCACTTTTCCCCGTATTACAAACACAGAGGTAAGCTTTTACAGCTTCAGATAAGTGTTAATAAATTACCCGAATTTCAAAATTAATGGCTGCCCGGCTGCTTTGGGGAGATATCATTGTGTTTCATGAATATTTTGATTTTGCGATTAGATCAAAATGCACTGAATTCCTAAACAGTCATAACCAAGGTCTGCTGATCATAAACTGTTCTTTTTTTAATAAATTATATTCCTCACAAATCTGCTGATATGGAATAATTAGAAATTGGTTGCCTGCATTTACTGTAATATTTGCATGACTTTAGATCTCCACCTACTGATCTAGAAGCAGGCAGGAAATGTACATTTTGTACAGTTCTAAATATACCTTGCCAGCAGAGATAATGGTTTATATTGTGATGGTAAGAAGGTTTTTATTTGCAAAAAACAAAGAGGTGTCACTTGCCAGTTCTGGAAGACATTGATTAGGCAGTTTATGTCATTCCTATTCAGAACTTATTATTTACAGCCTTCTTGTTTCCTTTCCTTTGTAGGAGATAAAGATCTGTATCTTGTCAACTGCTTAAAGACTGTCTATTTTGTCTTTTTAGGGAGTCTTGGAATACATTTTATAGAACGCTAGCATCCAGAAACTAAATGTAAACTGAGTAAAATGCAGTGTGCCAATCTATTATATCTCCAAGTATAATCTTTAAATTAAGTGGTGCGTAAGTAGTTAAACTGAGGAGGAAAAAAATCCCCAGTGTAAATTCATCCCGTACAACATAAAGTACATGTATCTAATTTTGAATCTGTCTAACATACACTATGTAATCTAGCAATTAGGTCCAGTCATGTTGTAGAAACCACGGATTGCAAACACATAAGGCTATTTGTGTTCTCCTAAATCTAATGATCTTTTTCAAAGTTGAATGGCTCCAGGAGCTAAATGTTTGTGTTTCAGAACATCCCAACTGAAAAATATTTGATTGTGCATTCTGCAAAGGGTTTTCACCAAGGTGACAAGAACCCTTCTTGATAAAATCCAGGGAAAGATTCAGGAGAAGGGTGCATGAAACTTTCAGCTGCTCCTTTTCACCATTAGAGGCCTGGGAGAATAAAGAAGGACTACTGGGGGCATTGTTCACTCCAGTAGTGGTAAGACTGGCTTCCTCTGAGCTTTCAAAAGCACAAAATTATCGCAGCACAGAGCAATCCCTCCATGAGTCTTCAAGGTTGAGACTGGGCTCAAGTCAACTTCCTTGATTGTGGTTCATGGCACCTGGCATTTCCTCAAAGACACTAAAAATAGCTCCCTCTTGAGATTCTTTGCAACTCCTCCACCAACCACAAACACAAGGGAAAGTAAAAAGAATGGTTAGATTCAAATGATTAAGAGTCTACGGCAAGGTTTGCAATGAACAACATTTAATCTTAATGAAAGATTCTACCAGTCCAAAATAGAAATGCCCAAACACTCACTTGATTGTGTAAAAGTGATGTAACACTCAAATTTATAATTGGGAAGCCAGGTTTACTCTGGTTTAGTATGTTAGCAAATATATCTTAGAATCTACCTCAAAATCCTGATGAGAGACCATGAAAACTAATACGGGATTCTAGAAATTTAGAGCATAAACTAAAATTATCTAGTCATCTACCTCCCAGGGAAATTGTGTGGATTAAATGAGACAAACAAGTGAGGCGAGGCGCTTAAGTGCCTGGAGTACAGTGAACAATAAATATTAGGGAGAAACACAAAACAAACAAACAACAATGAAACACTAAGGTTTTGGGGACAAACTTTCAGCATGGGTTTTTTTGTGTTATTCTTATCTGACCTCTTTTACACATTCATTCTGTTTTCAACAATCTGCAATTCCTACATGAATCTTTATTGATGCTTATATCTGCATAGAAGAAGTTCAGGTGAGAATCTATTTTTTTCTTTACTCAAAACAGAGGGCACATACATTAGTCATATATGTCAGCATTTGCATACACAGAAGGTATCTTGATAGACACAAGCAGCTCTGTGCTTCTTAATGATAAAGTGGAATCTGCATTGTAGAACCACATTTTCCCAAAATCAACCCCATTATCATGAACCTTAAATCAAGTTAAAATATATTCTTAAATAACAAAAAAAATGTTTTAAACAAAATTTTTTAAGAATAAAATAAAATATATTCTTCCCTCTGAATATTTTATGCATATTAGATATATATTTTAAGTATTTTAGCTAATTCTTTTCTAAATATATGGTTTCTATTTCAAAACAAAGAAGGCATTTCTAATAATAGAGAGTGGGTGGTTCTAGAATAATTTAGCCACTTAAAAATATATATGAGCATCTGTCCTGTGCCATGTATTATGCTGGGCGCTTGGGATATAGAGATGAATAAGGCCACGTATCGCCTTCAGGAAGCTGAATTTAATGGGAAGAGAGACAGCTGCATCCCTGGTTATAGTTCCACATGACCTGCTATGTGATAGAGGCACGCAATGTGCTGTGGGACCAAAGGAAGGCCTCTAAATCAGACTGGGTGGTCAGGCAAGGCTCTCTGAGTTGCTTGGAATTTGGGAAGACCAGGAGGAGGGATCTAAATCATGGAGCAGGAGGAAAGAGCATTAGGAAGGCCAATGCTTGAAGGGGCTTGCAAAGTGCAACATGTTTGAAGAGGTTTATGGATTTCATTAAGGCTGAAGCAAAGGATGCCTATAAGTATAAAGCAAAATATAATGCTCCATCACAATCCACTGCAACATGTTTAGGATATTATCTCAACTGGCCCAGGTATAGCTGTTACATTAGTTTTACTCACAGTGTTTCTATAGCTATTTATAGGGAAACAATCATCTTAAATATGAGGTATACAAAATGGAATTTTTTTTTTCTTAAAGATTCATTCATTCTACTACATATCTCCCCTTCTCCCTGCCGTGGCGACGCGCCAAGAGTGGTCACTGCGCAGGCGTGGCCCTCCCCGCCTGCGGGCAGTCTCTGCATCCGTTCACGGCTGGCCCTCAGTTTGCGGGTGGCTGGCCGCACTCCACCCGCGGGCGACCTGCCCTGCCCGTGGCAGCTCCCACCATGTCCGTGGCAGCTTCTTGCCCTGCCCACGGCGGCTCCGGCCCGCCCATGGCGGCCCGCCACCCTCAAGGCGGTCCGCCCACTAGGAGAGGTCCCCGGGAAACGAACCCAGGGCCTCCCATGTGGCATGCCGGCGCCCCATCCACTGGGCCATCGAGCCAGCCCCCAAAATGGAATTCTTGATCTTCCCGCAAGACTTTCTATTCCCAAGCCTACTTAGTCCCTCAAATCAGAAACAGCCCTCTCCTTCATACAGCTCCCCTCCACACCTCCAACCCTTTGCCAAGCACAAACAATTATACTTCCAGGTCATACCTCAACTATCTGCTTCTTTCCATTCCTATTGTACCACTGTTGCCCCAACTATCACTCTCTCTTGTCTGAATTATTGCAATAATTTTCAGTCCAATCTTGCTACCTCTATTCTTAAGTGCTGATAATCAATTTTCCTTACTGAAGCCATTTTAAAATGTTAACCTGATCACATCTTTTTGTGCTTAAAGCCCTGCAATGATTACTCTTTGCTCCTAGAATCAAGTGTAAATCTTTATTGAAGCAGAAACTGATAAGTGTCCTCTAAAATCCATTCACCCCCTTCTTCTCTGGAAATAGTTTCATCTGGGCACATGGATGTCTGCATAACAAGTGAAATTTCCAGTTTCTCTAGCACCTAGGTATGACCATAAGATTAGTCTCCAACAGTGATTCCAATATGAATGGGAGTACAGTGTGCTTCTTCCACATGTGGGCCTTAGACTTCAATACCCCACTTTTAATCATGTATAGAACAACTAGGCAAAAGATCAACAAGGAAAAAGAAGACTTGTACAACACTATAACCCAAATGATTGAACAGATATCTATAGAGCACTCTACCCAGTAACAGCAAAATAAACATTCTTCTCAAGTAAACATGGAAAATTCTCCACCATATTTTAGGCCATAAAACAACCTCAAAAAATTTAAAGGGATAAAAACAATACAAAGTATTGTTCTCTGACCACAAAGGAATGAAATTAGAAATTAATAATAGGAAGAAATTTAGGAAAATTTAGGAAACTAAACAACACATTCCTAAATAACCATTGGTTCAAAGAAGAAACCAAAAGGGAAATTAGACAATATTTTGAGAAGAATAAAAATGATGACACGGCATGCCAAAATTTGCATCTAAAACAGTGTTTAGAGGGAAATTTACAGCTGTTAATGCCTATATTTAAAAGAAGAAATTCCTCAAATCAATAAACTAATCTTCCACTTTAAGACACAGGAAAAAGGAAAGCAAACAAACCCTGAAGCATGCAGAAAGAAGGAAATAATAAAGGTGTGAGTGGAAATCTTTGACTAGAAATGAAACAGAAAAATAGGGAAAAATCAATGAAACTAAAAGTTGGTTCTTTGAAAAGTTCAGCAAAATTGACTAATCTTTAGCTATACTGACCAAGAAAAAAAAGCACTCAAATTTGTAGTATCAGAAATGAAATAGGGGACATTACTACCAACCTTATAAGAATAAAAATGATTATAAAAGAAGAATATAAACAACTGTATGCCAATAAATTAGATAATTTAGGTGGAATGGACAAATTCCTAGAAAGACAAACTACTGAAACTGACTCAAAAAGAAATAAACAGTTCAAATAAACCTGTAAGAAGTAAATAGATTAAATTAGACATCAAAAACTACCTACAAAGAAAAGTTCAGACCCAGATGGTTTCACTGGTGAATCCTACCAAACATTTAAAAATGACTTACTACCAATTCCTCACAAACTCTTCCAAAAAATAAAAGAGGAGTAAACACTTCACAAGTAATTCTATGAGGCCTGTATTATCCTGAAAACAAAACTAGACAAAGACATAATATTAAAAGAAAACAACAGATCACAGTGTATCTTATGAATATGGACACAAAAAAATTACTAGAAAACTCAATCCAGCAACATATAAAAAGAATTACACACCATGACTAAGTGTTCAAGATTTATCCCAGGTATTCAAGATTAGTTTAACATCTGAATATCAATTAATGTAATACACCATATGAATAGAATAAAAAACACTTGATTATTTTAACAGATGCAGAAAAAACATTTGACAAAATTCAACACCCTTTCATGATAAAATCACTCAACAAACTAGGAATAGAAGGGAACTTCTTGGGGCCGGCTCGATAGCCCAGTGGATAGGGCGTCGGCGTACCACATGGGAGGCCCCGGGTTCGATTCCCGGGGACCTCTCTTAGCGGGCAGACTGCCTTGAGAATGGCAAGCCGCCGTGGGCGGGCCGGAGCCGCCGTGGGCAGGGCAAGAAGCTGCCATGGACAGGGCAAGAGCCGCCACGGGCAGCGTGGAGCCATGGAGCGCAGCCAGCCACCCGCGAACTGAAGCAAGCGCCGGCCGTGAATGGACGCAGAGACCACCCACAAGCGGGGAAAGCCGCGCCTGCACAGTGACCATTCTCGGCGCGTCGCCGCAGCGGGGGGAAGGGGAGATATGTAATAAAATAAATAAATCTTTAAAAAAAAAAAAAAAGAAGGGAACTTCTTCAACTTGATAAAGGACAATCTATGAAAAACCCACAGCAAACATCATACTTAACGGTGAATGACTGAAAGTTTTCTTCCTAAGATCAAGAACAAGATAAGGATGTCCATGTGCACTACTTCTATTCAAAATTAACTACTGGCTCCAGCCAGTGCATCAGGTAAGAAAGAAATAAAAGGCATCCAGATTGGAAAGGAAGAAGTAAAACTATCTATATTTTCAAATGGCATGACCTTGTAGACAGAAAATCATAAGCAATCCACTAAAGAATTATTAGAATGAAAAAACTAGTTCAGCAAAGTTGCAGAATTCAAGCTTTATATGCCAAAATCAATTGTATTTCTGTACACTAGCAATGAACAATCTGAAATTAAATTAAGAAAACAATTCTACTTACAATAGCACCAAAAAGAACAAAATATTTAGGAATAAATTTAACCAAAGGAAATGTAGAACATGCTCTAAAAACTACACATTATTTAAAGAAATTAAAGAAAACAAAATAAATGGAAAAATCTCATTTTTGCAAATCATAAAAATTAATATTGTTAAGATACAATCTCCCCAAACTGATAAAAAGAGTCAATACAATCCCTATCAGAAACCTGGCTAGCTTATTTGTAGAAATTTATAAGCCGATTCTAAAATTCATATGGAATTGCAAAGAACCCTGAGTAGTCAAATCAACCTTGAAAAAGAACAAAGTTGGAAGACTCATACTTCCCGATTTCAAAACATATTATGAGGCAAAAGTAAGTAAGATACTGTGGTACTGGCATAATGATACGCATATGGGTCAATGGAAAAGAATTGAGAGGCCATAATTAAGAGACCTCACGTATCTATGGGCAACTGATTTTCAATAAGGCTGCCAAGACCATTCAATTGGGAAAGAAAAATTTCTTCAGCAAATGGTGCTGGGAATAGCCACATGCAAAAAAAAAAAAAATGAAATTAGACTCTTACTTCACACAATAAATAAAAATTAATTCAAAATAAACCAAAGACCTAAATATAAGAGATAAAGCTATAAAATACTATATTAGTCAGCCAAAGGGGTGCTGATGCAAAATACCAGAAATTGGTTGGTTTTTATAAAGGCTATTTATTTGGGGAGGCAGTCCACAGTTACTAGGCAATAAAGCATAAGTTTCTTCCCTCACCAAAGTCCATTGCCATGTGTTGGAGTAAGACAGTTGCCGACGTTTGCCAGGGTTCAGGCTTCTTGGGTTCCTCTCTTCCCGGGGCTGTGTTTCTCTCTGGGCTTAGCTCCTTTGTTTCCTCCACAAGGTCAGCTGTAGTCTATGAGGGTCTCTAGGCTTTGCGTCTCTCCAGAAGACCAGCTGCAGACTATCA
>PVKH010009171.1:0-19007 GCA_004027955.1 Chaetophractus vellerosus
CAACTGTCCACTGCCCTTGGGGTGAATGGGAGCATCTCAAACTTACAACTTCTGTTCACCACAATTTTCATGCTCAAATTCTTCCTCCCTGAATCAGTAGGATTATCTCTCTATTCTATTTCAAGCATCTGCTCTCCATAGTGACCTTTTCATAAAACATCAAATTCCATTAACCAGTGATTACACGTTTGTTTTTGTTCCCCAACTGTTAAAACAAATACCATACAATGGGTTGGCTTACCAACAGGAATTTATTGGTTCAGGGGTTCAGAGGCTAGAAGTCTTGCTTCCTCCTGAGGTCAAGGCAATTTTGGGGAGTTCCATGACTTTTCCTTCACATGGCAATGTACATGGAAGTGCCTTCTCCTTTACCTTCCATTTCTGTTGACTTTCAGTTTCTGGCTGCTCTCCTTTGGCGTCTCTCTCTGTGGCCTTCTCTATAAATCCTACAGGAATAGGATTGATTCATCCTGATTCCATTGAGCCACACCTTAACTGAAGTAACCTCATCAAAAAGTCCTATATACAGTGGGTCCACACCCACAGGAATGGATTACGTTTAAGAATTTGTTTTTCTGAGGTGCATAACTCCAAACTACCACAGCACTCTTTATTTTAAATCCTGACTTTAAAGATTTAACTTAATTCCTATAATTTTATATTTGTGTCACTCTCTGAATAATATTTTTCCTATTTACAAGGGCTTTTTCTTCTTTCTTTCTTTCTTTCTATCTCTCTTTCTTTCTTTTTGTTGTCATGTATTCTTGTGGAGGTTTTTTGAGTAAGAAAAATATTGATTTTTATTAAATCTTGACCCTCAGATATGCATCTTTTTAATACTGTTTGATCTAGTGGAAGGATGTACTTCTCCATTCTGAAATATAATGGCCATCTTGAAGGAAAGTACTTGTGCAATTGTTTGAGTTCTGACCTGAACTAGTTGTTCTTTTCATGGAACACATTTTTTTTATTGTGTAATATATATATATATATATAAGATAAAAGATGCCATTTTGATCATTTTTAAGTGTACAATGCAGCGGCATTAATTACATTTACAATGTTGTGCTACCATTACCACCAGCCATTTCCAAAACTTTTTCATTGCACAATGCAGAAAATCTGTACCCATTAAGCAATAATTCCCCATTCTCCCACCACCAGTCCCCTGTAGCCTCGAATCCACTTGGTATTTGCATGAATTTGCTTATTCTGGATACTTCATGTAAGTGGAATCATGCAATATTCATCCTTTTGGGTCTGGCTTATTTCACTTAATTTGATGTCTTCAAGGTTCATCCATGCTGTAGCATATATCAGAACTTCATTCCTTTTTGTGGTTGTAAGGTACTCCATTGTCAGAATATACCACATGTTCATTCATCTATCAAGGGACATTTGAGTTTTTTCTACCTTTTGGCTATTGTGAAAAATGCTGCTATGAACATTGGTGTACAATATCTGTTTGAGTCCCTGCTTTCAATTATTTTGGGTATATATCTAGGAGTAGAATTTCTTGGCCACCTGGTAATTCTATGTTTAACTTTCTGAGATACCACCAAACTGTTTTCCACAATGGCTGCACCATTTTACTTTCCCACAAAGAACATGTGTTCCAATTTCTCCACATCATTGCCAACACTTATTTTCTGTTGTTGTTGTTGTTTTTTTTTAATAACGGCCATCCTAGTGGGTTTGAAGTGGTATCTCATTGCAGTTTAGATTAGCATTACCCCTATTAGCTGATGATGTTGGACATCTTTTCATGTGCTTGTTGGCCATTTGTATATCTTCTTTGGAAAATTGTCTATTCAAGTCCTTTGCCCAATTTTTAATTGGCTTGCTTGTCTTTATGCTGTTGAGTTGTAGGATGTCATGTATTGTTTTGATCTCAAACTTTTCCTGGTCTGCAATGTTTTTGATGCAAATATGTGGCATATCCTGTAATAAATTACATTCTAAATTATCTTATTTAGCCTTTGCTTCAATCCCACACTGTAGATATTATTATTCCCATTTTGCAGGTGAGAAAGTAACCAGAAGGGTAAGTAATTTGCCCAAGGTCACACAACTAGCAAAGTCAGAAATCAAATCCACGCTCTTTTAAAAACACAGGCAAATTCCTCTTTATTCTTTGGCACTGCTGAAAATTAAGAAATAGACATGGAAGAAAAAAATCAATCCTCCATAAAAGATAACACACTTATACAGATATATTTAGAAAAAGAAACCAAAGTATTATTTTTGTTTTTATGTTCGCTTTCAAAGCAGGAACAGAAGGTTGGTTGGAGACACAAACAAATATCCAAACACTTTTCTCTGTTTCTCCCTCACTGAGTCAGGGCTGCTTTTAAAAAAGGTATCCTGTACCAGAGCTTGAGTCTTTAGTTGACTCAGCAGGGACAGCTCTTTACCACAGTTGCTCTGTGAGTTCTTATGTTCCTTTTTTCCTAAAGAGCTATGCTTCTCCTTATTTGTAATGCTTCACTTTTTCTCACTTGTGGCAGAGACAGACAGGAAAAGCTGGCTTTCAGAGAAAGGGGAGAGCTACAACACTGAATCTGCAGGAGTGAGGCCGGGAGGAGAGAGCACCCCAGCTGGGTCTCAAGCGCAGCAAACAGGAAATGTGTCCAGGCTTTCAGGACTCAAGGAAGTCAGTGACCTACAGCCACACATTTGCCTGCATGTGTCCTAAAATATGTTCTTGACAGACTATAGTCTGTCATATGATAATCTATAGAAAAACAGAAATTTGCATTACTCCATCTATTTTCCCAGTTTTTCACGACAGATTTTTTATTTTATAAAGTCATACAACCTAACCATGAACAATGATAATCTCTATATATTTACTGTACCACATCTTCAGCACTGGATTATTCACAGCATGAACAATGTAGATGCAGTGACTATTTCTAAACTATACTGAAAGTTTCTCGACTATAATTATCATGGACTTCAAACCTAAGCATTAGTCTATGTTCCTAGCTGCTTGCTAGGAAATTGTATTGCTGAAGCTATTTTTTACAAAGGACACAAATTTGGCTCTGGAAACATGCAGATAAAAAACAGATGGATTTTTATCTATTCATTCAAAGTGGGGGGGAGGGGCCAAGTGATTTGTGTGTTTTGTGTCTCTCTATTGGAGGACAATAAACTGATGGAGAGGGTTTTTCAGGAAAAGAAAAGCAGACATGAACTAGATCAGCTACCATCACCACCATCCCTTTGGATGCCAGATGACCTCGGATGGAGATTTAGTGCTAGATTTAAAAGGCTTTGTTTACAGACAATTAAAAACCACATAAATTTAAATTGTCAAAGAAGAAACCGTTTCCAAAAGCCTCTAACAGCCGGATAGCCCCTCCTCAGCCCATGTAGGAAAGGCCCAGAGGCAAGTACAAAGCCACTAACAAATGCCTGTGGAGTTTGCAAGGAAGCCAGATCCTGCTGCTTCTGCTGCTTGCCACTGCTATTGAAAGACGAAAGTCTTACAGGGCTTCAAATGCAGATTCTTTGAGTACTCATCAAACAGCAAGAAGGCAACGGACTACCATGGAGGAGGCTGTGCGCAGAAGTACACCACAAAGGACGAAATTATTGCAATTAGGACTGTCTCCAATTGATGTGTTTGAACTTTCTATCCATTTTCCCACAGAAGGAGTTAGATTTAAAGTTTTAAAAGTAATACCAACACAAATGGTTGTAGGATTTCAAGTCTGAAATCTTCGAAGTTTTCTCATCTGTGTATTTTACTTCTTCCCATCAGCCACCAGACAAATGGACACAGCTTCAGAAAAGAGCAGCTCCGTAGAAAGAAAGCATCCTTGCATGTTTGCATCAATATTTGGTGCTGGTGTTGATGAATAAGTAATGATGTGTAGGTGTTGATAACATTTATACACATCCCTGATTGGCTCTGACACAGGTGCTCCATAGAGGATGGGGTTTACAAGCCGAAAACGGTCAGGAGAAAGCCATGGTTTTAGGCTGCATCACAATCCCTGCCCCCACAGATGGGGGGGGGGGTGGTTTGCACCTGTGTTTGAAGTCGCTCTTTCATTTAGTTTCTCGGCAGAAAACCCAGACACCATGTTCAAACTGGGAGCACCTGTGTTTGGGGCCAACTTGGACAATTCCAGAGCCTGAATGAGGTCTTTTAGATTCAGTACGTAAACTTCACAAGAAAACTTTTTTCCCTTGGAGTTTTGAAATTTTTGTTTTAAAAAAAAAACAGTAATAAATATGCATATTAATCTTACCACAGGACCAAACATGTGCAGCATGCAGTGCAGTTTGCTGACATCATTCAAAGACTTGGGCGATAAACGAAAAGTGCTATTTAAAATTGGAAGAGGGCTGAAACCCTGCTCATCGAATGAAATCGTTGTTTAAATCTCAAGGCCGTTTTCCTCTGTTTGTGATGTGACATTTAGGCACCAGAGTCAACTGCTCATTTAATATAATCTTATTTTTTCTAAGTTAGAGTCAGGATTTGAACATCACTGACAGCTAAATTAAAATTTGGAAGATTTTTTTCTACTAAACTCACAACAATACAGATAGATTCTTCACTCTCTGCTTAATTGGGTTAAGGATATTAAAAATTCTCTCCAGTTTAAAAGAATACATCTTTTGCAACCGTAACTAATCTTTCATTCCCTAAGGTTTGGCCAGTGACAACTGGAGGCAAATCAAGAAGAATTTATCACTGAATCATGACCACAAGTCTCGTTTTAAAAATTGCAGAGAACAATTAAACGGCACATGCAACTTCTTTGGACTTAGCATTGGTAAATCTAAAGACTACGAATATGCATTATATAAATCTGCATGGTTTACTTTATGGCTGTTTTAATTTTTTAGTCAAATTAGTAACATGAGTTATAATCTAAAATCAAATATTTCCAATTTTAGCAAAGAACAAATGCAAGGGGGAAATGATACATATAGTTTTTTTCAAAGAAATAAAATACAGCTGTCTAACAAAAATTCTATTTCTAAATTATTCTGACAGCAACATTATATAACAACAGAATCCTTATTTAGACTTTATATCCAAGAGCAGAAAGTGTCAATCAAGTAATAATGTGTTAAATAAATATTGTGGAGTTGGTATCATAAAAAAGGTTATGTATAGATAAAATTGTTGTATTATTAATGACTTTGAACAAATAATTCTGACGAGAAAAAAATTTCCAAATTAGCACTTGTTTTATTTTTTATCAATTAACTAAGCCTTTGATTGGAATTCTCCACCCTCCAGCGTCAAGGAGATGCCTTTTCTTTTCTTTAAACAAAGGATTCTTCTTCCTCAAAAGGGGTTTGTCTAGTTCTTTCATTGTTTTATGTCACACAAGGGAAAAATGCTTTTGAGGCATCACTACTGAATTTAGCAGGGACGAGAGTTTACTGCTATATAATCATTAGTCAATGCGGTAGCTGAAACCCTAAACAAAAGAAAACAAACTACAAACAGGCAAGCATCCCCTAAAGGCACATCAGAACACTAGAGAGGGGCGGCACGGATTTCAAACAAGGTTGCCCAAGCATGTGCTAAATATTGCTGCTCTTGACTTTAAACTGCACACGGAGGAATACAGTTTCACCTTCTATTTTGAAACCATACTGAGAAGCAGAGGAAAAAGAATATAAAGGGTTTCGCAAATGCACTTTACTCTCACTCTGTGGCAACTTCGTGAAAATTGTATTTCAAACCTAATAACATCTCTCAATAGAAAGGGTTCTATCATAAAGCTATTAGAAAGGGATGCTTAAATCGCAAGCATCTTTCTATCTTGAGCCATGGGTTGTTACTTCATACAAACTACTACCATATACAGTTGCATTTATACTATGAATGAATGCTGCTAGAAATCTTGGGGAAACATTTCAGAAAGATTTCCTGCTTTCAAACATACTGGCGATTTTCTATCAGGTTCTTAATGATGAGGGGGGAGTATTAAAACTTGTCTACTATAAGTGCCTAAAGCAAGCTAATGAGGAAGCACTGCTTTGTCAAAACATACACATGCAAAAATAAATAAGTACATAATTTAAAATTTGAACAAGAAAGTACAATGGAAGTAGTAATGCTTTTTTAAAAAGCAGGCACAATGCATATGGAATACATTTCACAGATAGGAACCCATGTGTTGGGAGGAAAAATAGTGTGTAATGTAAGAAAAGTACCTTTAATGACAAATGCTTTAGTCTAAAATATTTCTTTAAATTATTGATTCCACTTTCTGGGTGCTGGGTGTGTGTTTTCTTTTTAATTACTATAGTCATTTGGGTAGTTGTGTTCTTATTCAAACTTGCTGGTTAAAATCAAGTTAAAGATAATTCCATAATATAAAAACCAAACTACATTGGCAAACTGTGCCTGGGCAGGGTATATAAATCAGCAGCAATGTGTGTTTATGCTATAGATTCCCAAGTCTTACACACCTTCCTTACCTTCCCCTCCTCCCTTCCAAGATAATTCTTACTTTTCAAAAATATTTTCCAAATAACTCCAGATCAATCAGAGAATATATAGTCAATATAATCATATATAAAATTCTAGGTTACGTTGATTTTCTTGGTTTATTGTAGTATGTGACAAGAAAAACTCACTAGGACAGAGACTGGAAGGAATTTAATACCATTAACTACTTTCCCAAAATATGCAACGTAAAATTTTGACAAAATAAAATATCAATGATGATCTGCGCAAATTGAGATGTGAAAAGACTGTTTTAAGTTCCTTTATTAGTTTATAATTTCTCCCCCAAATTAGAATCAGTTGAAAAGTTTATGAAAGCATTCCCTAGCTCAGGTTTTAACAAGACTGGTCTAGCCTCCATTAACCCTTGAGAAGAGGGACTCAGATTCTCTTCCCATCCCCAAACCAAGCCCCTCTTTCCCCACCCTGCACCCTTGACCTGGCTCAATAAAAGTTCATTAAATTAATGAATGAATGAATCAATCAATTAACGAGGATCCTATCCAACAAGAGAAATAAAACAAGAAACATAGATAAAATATTTGGAATGTGAAACGACTCAGACAGATGGGGGGTAGAGGGCAGCAATAAAAAGTCTATAGCCCATACTTTCCTGAAACAAATCAATAAACAAAAGAAATTTTCACATTTTAAAGAGTTCTGATATAAAGTTATCTATTAACATTTATTTTGAGTTGAATCCCATAGTATTTAACAAATATAGATGCCAGCTGAAAAATAGTAATTTGATTAGAGCAAACTAGAAAATGAAAATAATTATCAGAATCATTGCTCCCTAAATCCGTTTTGTTTTCCTTAGAGATCTGGGTGTTGATGTTGTGTCTAGAAAGGCACAAAAGGTTGAAACTGATCAATTGTCAGCTACTTACCTGTTCTAGTTAAATATTCAATTGCCCTCCTCTCACAAATTAACCTTTCAAGCACACAGCAAAGATTTTTGCCTAAATGATCTGGATTGTCATAACTCTATTTTGCCTGTGTATGCATATTTGTATCATGGTGATAAAAAAAAATTTGATGTTCGTAAGAAAGAGTTTAAATCGATTTGACTTTACCAAGGAAAAAATTACTCTTCATCACCAAATTCAAACTGGAATTTTTTTCAGATAAAATTAAAGATCAACTTTTTTTGTCCAAAGCATTTTTCTTGTATATGCCAAATGTCTTCATTTTCCACATGTCCTTAAAAGACCGTAATAGTGTTCTATATTACAATGCTTGCAAATCTGGCTGGTTTTTTTTAATAAGTTAATGACGTGGGATGAGAGATATTTCATCTTTTATACAGTTATTTGACAGTGATGAATTTAATTCATTCTATCACATTGAATGATACATTTATATTCAGTATGTAGTTTAAAATTTCATAAATGATTAAAGTCCCTGTCGTTTTAATTATAATATGCAGAGACCAGCCAGAACTTATTTGCAAAGAATAACGTACAAGTCAATAAATTTGGTGAGTACTCCTGACAACATATAAATAATGACTTTAGAAGTATAACTACCTGTAGTTCAAAACTAAATAACAAAGGTCCGTGTTTGCTTTTTATGAACTAGCTGATCTAGCTTTCTACAGAAGTTCTTTGGTGTTGTAATTTGCTTTACTAAATTGAAAATACAACAATTCAATATCATTATATTACTAGCGAACCAATTTTTCCTAGAGTCCAACTTGAAATACATCAGCCCTGGTTGTGTTCCTACCCCTGAACCTTGGTCATTGAAAAGAGCTTTGAGCAGCCTGAACTCTCAAGGATGTTTTAAACCAGGAATTGTCACCGAGAGAGTCAAATCTCCCCACTGTCCGGGATGACCCTACACTTAGGACCACATTGCACCAGACTGGTCACTGCCATGTACAACTTGAGTCATTTCCAAAAAGAAAAGCCAGGTGCCCACTTCAACCCACTTAGTCATTCATTTATCAAATAATTATTGGGCATTAACTATGTGACAGGCACTATCTACCCTCTGAAGTTATGGTAGTGAACAAAATAGTCAAGATCTAGCCAGAACCGGATTAGACTGTTTGGGGTAAAAAATGATGAAAACCAGATGATCAGGAATTTATGGGTCCATGGGAGATGCATAGAATTGGTATGATCCAACCCCTCTTGGAATATTCAGTTCATTATGTGGTGCATTCCTCTCTACCTCAGAGTTCCAATTCAACACAAGGAAAGAAAGCTATACTGACAAAGCAGACACCCCTTACTTGAATCCCTCTTTTTATTTTTAGAAAAAATTGCAACAATTTATTATTTTATGCCACTCGGTGATTAAAATGGGGCAGAAAGCCACCCCTTCTCTCAGGAATATCTGAAACTACCCCCATAAAGGGTCCATTGGTAAGCCACCCTTCAGGTTGCTCCTGCGATCTTGGTAGACAATCTTGAAGGTTGTAGACAACCTACAATGAAGGTTGATCTTGGCCAAACAGATACAGTGGCTCAAGCTTCTTGCTAAGAATCTAGGTCTGGTGTCATCTGGAGTAGGCCAGAAGTGAGATTTAAACTTATCCCTGACATATATCATGACATGACAAGCAAAGTCATCACTCAAGGTCTCTGCCACATTCCCTAAGAAAAGAAGACAGAAAAGAAGCTGAAATTATAACACCAGATAACCTCACTTCAGTTTCAAACATCTGTGGCTGAATTCTGCAATTCCTTACCAGACAACGTTTTTCAAGATCATTGCTACTGAATTTATGGGAGGCTTTGTCTGTGCTGTAACTGCAGATTTGCATCTTTAGTTTTATTGCAATTGGTCCTTTGGATGTTTGCCTTTCTCAGAAGAAAAAGGGGAAAGGAATAAAAACAGAATAGGAAAGAAGGGAGGGAGGGAGGAAGGGAGGGAGGAAACCACTTATGAATATGGATCCCATGCCTCCAAAACGTGAATTTTACACACACACAGAGGCTGTTAACATTTCAGAGGGCACAGGAACATAAAAAGAGGAAACTGTTTTCTCTGTGATGCTCTAAGAAAGAAAGCCTATACCTATTTTGACTCAACTCACTTTTTTTCATTGCTTCTCCTACCCTACAATTCCTCACTCCAGCCCCTCCACCCCCAAAATGCCCACTGAAATACAGAAGAAAGCCTTGCTCCTGTCTTAGAAATGAAGTACAAAAATTAAACTCTTAGCCTATTACCAAAATAGATGAGCTAACTACCACCTAAAGCCTGGTATCTGGTGGAAACAATGACAGGCCTTTAACTGGAGTGCTGCTTCTGGGTGACAGCCTAACGAACTGCCACCTAGAATCTCTTAGGGTTAATAAGCCACCTGTCTTGAAAGTAGCAGTCATATTGGTCTTTGAAGCCTGTCCCAATACTTAAACTCTTGATGAAGTTCTTACTGTTCCAAAGGAACTTACTAACAAAGCTACTGAGTCAATTTAACCTAGGGAAACTGGACCCAGTAGACTAGGCTATCAGAGTTTTGTGTTGAGATAATTACTGCACTAAAGAGAGCATATGGGCTGTCAGAGCTGGCACATGGCCTGCACCAGCTGTTACCTGGGCGCTTTGGAAAACCTACTGAACAGCATTTTGGACACTACACAGCTCTGTGTAAGTTTTCCAAGGCTTCTACTGGGAGTTCTTCATAATAAATTTATTTCCTGTGTAAGAGAGGATTGCACCCAGTAACGTAACTGGAACAAGCATGTTAAATTTTTCTGGCAGCTAGAGCATCACTGGCTAAAAGGAAAAAAACAATCGGGGGCATAAACAGTCACAAAGCCTACAAAGCCAGGAATGAGCAAATCATTAACTAGAATAGGTTTCCCTGAATAAAAAAAATTAAAAAGGTTAATTTAACACATTGAGAATTTTTTGGAAAACAATTGATGTAAAGGATAATGTATTTTTACACATTTGTCACGGTGTCTATTTAATAAATAAATAATAGCTGCTATCTTTATTATTAATCCTACCTGGTAGGCATGTTCAGAATTACTTAACTGCTTGCTATAAAGTAGTCCATTTTTTTATCGTTCCTGCTTGAACCATTTTACCTCAGGAAAATGTTTTTCCAAGAACGGCTATCAAAGGGTCATTCAACAAATGCCTCCGAATGACAACTTTCATTTTTATGTAGCACATTTTCTTCTAAATGAGCTCAAACTTTGACAAATAGAGTATATGTGACTTACAGTATAGAAATTCAGCCACCCCTGAGATTATCATGCAGCTTTGAATCACATGTAAAGAAAGATATGAAGATAAACCCAAGAAAAAAGGGGGATGGGTGAGACAAGGTTTTTTTTCACACTAGCGCTTTCCCACAAAATGAAGAAATTTCATAAAGATAAAGAAAAATATGTTATAAACACTGAACTTTAATTCCAAGAATAATGCTATCCCTTTTGTACCTTAGATTAAAATTTCTTATTCAAATATGATTATTTTTCCTTCATGACAGTTAGGAAGCATAGGTTTGGGAAACAGCAGATTCACATTTCCTCAAAGTCCCAAAAACATCAACTCAAATTTAATATCCAAACTGACAATAAGCCTGGGTTTTTATTTTTAAGTTCAAACTCTGTAATCTCTTTGAAAACAGAAATAGAATGAACTTGACATTCACCACTGTCCCTCACCTGTGAGGGAAGAAGCATGAGGTAAAGCCAAGTTTACTTACAAAATAGGTCTTGTTCAACATTTCCTTCTGAATCAGACACTACATTGAGTCTCGATTAAGTGAATTTACTTTCAGAAAACACACCGCAGTAAAGACAAAGTATGGAAGTATCAAGTATATCCTCTTTCATCATATTTCCAAAAGGAAAGCTGATTTGGGTTTCCAGACAAAGAAAGCTATCTTTCAGTGAAAATGCGTGCATGTCCAAATTGGAAAAACTCAGTCATTAGATTTAAATTTTTAAAATGTAGGCCTTAAAAACATTCAGTGCATTTAGAAAATCTACCGCATTACATCACAGTAAGTGCATCACCACATTATATTTTGCAAGCTTTAGCAAATAAAAAAATCCCCCAGAAGAATCTTAATTCTTATCTATGGAAAACATTAAACTGCTAAGTGCTAACAACTGGAATTAGTCCTTAAATCTCTAATGAGAATAATAAAACATGAGTGCAGTTTGTGCTGTAACTTGATAAGGCCTGAATTTACTTGCTGTTAGGGAAAGTCACTGATCCAGCAGTATGGCTTTTTACTCCCTGAGGTACAGGAAACAATATCTGTCCTCTAGGAACCTCCTCTGCGGTAAGCACTTCTGATCTGTGCTATCGGAGGACGGAGATAGCAGGGTAATATCTAGTCACAGCAGCTTTATGAGATGATCCATTACGGGATTTAAATCTGTCTCAAGCAGGTAGTTTGCCTTAACCCATTCAGAGCAGACCTGACCCCCGTCAGAGAGGAACCTCAAACTCTCCCTGTTTTCTGCACGTCCTGCACCTCCCCGGGAAGAACAAACTGCAAAACACCACTTTCTGTCCACGAAACCAAGCACCTTATTAAAATCCTACTGTGGTGGCTGTGAAAGAGTACAGAATTTAGGCTACTGACCAAAAATTGGAATCTAATTTTAGTTATAATTATCAATTCCGTGTTCACTCAGCGTAGATGCACATTACATAGCAGGAACTTAATGAGCCTATTAGCAATTTGCTAAGACCCAACAACTTGTGTGAGGAACGTGAAGATGAAGCAACTCTTTTTCTACGCTTGGGGAATTTTGTTAAAGACGTATTTGCTGGGAAGCAAGTCCCACTGTTCGTAGGCCCAGATCAGCACAAACACGGTTGGAGGAATGTGTGAGAGCAAAGGAAGTCCCTCATTTCAGGAATTAAGTTAGCAGGGACCTCAGATGTTACAGTGCTAGCAAGATACAGGATACAATAGTAGAGATCGTATGTTCTACAAAAAAAAGTAGTTCCTTAACACTTAGCTAAATAAATCCTAAAGACAGATTTCAGGCTTACCTACATAGTCAACTATAATACGCACACATATAGATGTAAAAGAACAGACTTCAGAATGTGAAGGGGCTTCAAGTATCTTTTTACCCCACTAATTTTACAAGCAGAAAACAGAAACTATGTGAGCTTCAATAACTTATCCAAGGTCACAGCCAGTATTGACAGAACTGAAACCGCCTAACACTTGCTAGTGCTGTTTTAGTATGCCCTGTGTTTTTTAAATAGCAGTTGTCGTGAATATAACTACATACATATGATATTTTAGCATTTTGTGAATTTCAGAACTAATTCAAACTCTGAACAAAACAGTCGTGTATTAAATATTTACGATTACTTTATTTACTTTTGGGTGATGTTTTATTTCCAAATCAACTAACTTTGAATTCATTCTGCTTTTCATTCAGTATCAGCTGTGTAAAGTGTCAAAGTCATATATATCTATATAGATATATATATATATATATACAGGAAGGAAAAAAAAAACAACTCTGGTACCAACTATACCTGACTTTGAACATCATCACTAATTTTTCTCACATAATTCTGCCTTCAAAACTGGGATAAATATTCAAACTTCTCCACTGTTATTCAGTTATTAGTTTTCAAACTCTGTGAACTCCATGAAGTTAATAATGACACACAGAATTGTCATTTCACTTCATGGCAATAGAAATTAATGAAAATATATAAACCACAATGTTTCTGACAGTTCCTTTGTAAAACAGGCTCGCGCTTTTCAATTTCCCAAGACCAGCATTTAAGCACTTTTCACTTATGCAACTTTTTAAGAGTTTATTAGAGGCTCCAGGCATTAGCTGCATCTGGCTAATAATATAATTAAATTGACAGTATTTTTTGTATTTTGTTTTTTATAAATGGTTTGATATTTAGGCACCAACAAACTAATTAAAAGTGTTCTTTCCGAACTTTTTTGCTAGAGCTGCACTTTCCTTCTCCTCCACCTCAGCCTTTGTTATTTGCATCTCTTTCTGTCTCTGGACTGTTTCACCTGAAGGTGTCCAATTGCTGAAGTGCAGGCGACCACCTAGAGAACTACAATAATGGGCTTCCCCTGGAGAAAGCCACATGGGACTTCTGTTCATTCCTTTCATGTAGAAATGGCGTGCAGGGTATTTTATGATTCATTTTTCCCTTTTTGATAAGATATGAAAGAAATATCAAAAGAAATTCAGAGCTATTTCCATTTTCTCAAATGAGATGAAGTAAAAGGAGCTTCTTAAGATACGTGTCTTTTTCCTGGCATTCTGGGTTCATAAAATGAGAAAATTAATTTTACTGCTTCTCTTGTTTGATGTCTAAGAGCAGAATTCGGTGTCAAAGCATTTTTAACACTCTCGAATTAAATCACCTATCTAGAGGAATTTAGAATTCCTCGCAATTGTAATTTTAGTAAGCACCAATAACCATTTGCTTATTAAATTAACAGAACTCAAAAATACAAGGACTAAAACATTTAAGGTGCGTCCAAATCAAAAGATTAAAAGATCCGGTTCATGAACCAGATAATACTCCAGCAATATATTTTTAACGTCTTGGATACTTAGTTAATAGGAAACAAACATTTTTTAGGTAACATACATAATTTTATAAATATTGTATCCAGGGGCTCCAGGCTTATATAAGCACACAACCTTCTCTCTTTGTGTTATTTAGTCAAATTTTCTAACAAATCTTCAAATTTCAAGATTTTTTTCTAAGATTTGAGAGGTGGGCATTTTTAGATTTGTGTTCTGTAATCCAATCACTTTGTCACTTATCGCTTCAACGTGCTTTAGTTTTTCAATGATTCTGTGCTTCTGAATCATGGATATTTTAGCAATCTTATCAAATCACCATTTTAAAGAAAACTAGGATCAATGGATTTAGTATCATATATAACACATTTATTCAACGACCTAAAGCTATAGTTTTTTCCCCCATCTTATCTTCTCAATACTTAATTCTGTCATAGAAGACTATGAGCCTGATATCAATACATTTAAACCAAAATAACATTCAACTGTTATTTTTGTAATCACTCTGTATGAGACTGTAAACGCATGCTGACAGCACTTTACCTGCTTTACCAATGACCTTGTTTATAAATGACCTATTATCAGATTCCAGAAAAGTTTGCTGCCAAAGTACCCTTGGTTAATTTAAAAGAAAAAAAAAATCAGTTCAGTCAGAAGCCATTAAGACAATTCCAAGACATTTTATAATAAACCCCAATTCAATATGCCTCTGCACTGGACATTACAATTCCAGAAACTCAGAAGGCCTTTAAACAGGGAACACTTGGGAATTTAAAAAAGAAATCTAAGTCTGATATTACATTCCGGTTGTCCTTCTCAAATCGGTTGTTAATGAGGAAGAGAGGATAGATATTTCAGAACTCTCAGGATATCTGTCCACCAAATAGAAATATTAAATAGATTTACTTTTTGCTTATTGTTTATACTACTCTTATAAATCTATTTTGAATTTTTTAAAAAATGTATTCCCTTCTTTGTTTTGAATCATTTTCCCCACCTAAACAAGTATTATTCATACGTTCACACAGAAAGGAAGATAATACAGTGAAGGCTCCAAGTAAAATCTAGCCAACACAGACAGCGTAATAATGATGTCATTAAGACTCCTAGCTGAATGGGATTCAGACAGAACTGCTGTATAGCTGCAGACATAAATCTGAAAGAACTTTTTGGCTACATTCTCAGACTTACCTTGAGAGATATTTAGGAGCTCCAGCAAAGTGAGTTGAGAGAAATGCACTCAAAAGAAGGTATGTTGACTGCAGACAGAGATGTAGGCCCTATCTGTGCATCCTTCTGAGATACAGGAGGAAACAGTTTGTTAAATGGATAAAGGGAGAGAAACAATCTGAAGAAGAAAACAGAAAACAAATAAACCTTAATTCTAGCACAAATAAATGAGCGAAAGGCAATTGTGGGGCTGCTCAAAGCCTTTTTGCCTAGCTGAATGAAAGCAATCCCTAAGACTGAATGGGTAATGAGATCCTGGCTCCTGAGATTTTAGCTTTCTTAATCATGTTCATAATTAATTCAAGAACATTGATAATTTCATTACATTCTTTTTGTCTTATCAATAAATGATGTGCCTGCACTTTTGGTCCTGTGTACAGGGAGAGGAGAGATGCTTTGGGTAATATTGCACTAGGAATAGTGGATATATATGATCCAAAAAGGTGAAGTGGTAATTATTATCCTTGACCAGCCTTCTATTATCAGAACACGATGACAAGCAGCTACAAATAATTAATAAGCTTTTTATGCAGAAATGCAAAGCCTTTGAAGAAAAATATGCTGCAAGTAGAATTCCTTATGGAAGATTATGTAAACAGCACAGTACGCTTCTACAGAGAAATCGTTTAAAATGGAACTCGCTAAAATGCCTGCATCACAAATGCAAGAAGAAAACCAATAACTTGTTTATGAAATGTAGTTTTAAAAAACTTTTCTTCATCTTTATGTTTTATTTTTTTTTTAATTCTGTGTCCTTCTGATTGTCTTCCTAAAGTCATTTCCAGAACCAACTTACAAAGATGTTAAACTGAACTACCCACTCAGTAAAACCTCTTTTTTTAAACCAAGAAGGAAAGCTCTGTCATTATCTGTCAGTCATCATTAAGCAGGCCGCTTTCCTATACAGTATTCTGTACACCCCCATGTAAATTTTTACAAAGCTGTCACTCAGTTTCACAATCCATTTTCAAGGGTTTGGAGGAAATATTTAATGCCATTTAATAGCATGAAACAGAAAGGCAGTCCTGTCTCCCACATCATTTAGATAATTAATACCAAATTTAAAAATGGCCAGTAAGGAAGAGTTGCAAATGTGAGAATTCTTCTAATTGGTAACAAGCATACAATTTCAGTTTTAAGTATGAAGTGTGTAGCAAATAAGCTGTGCTCAAGTGCACATGAGTGATACATAAAGTAACATTTTTCTAAGCAGACCAATATGGTGGGATAAAATTTCAGCAGTGGAAACCAGTCCATAAAAATGTCTCAGAACTAATTGTGCTATTAAAGATAAAAAGAATTTACACGATGCTAAAAAGTATTCATGGTGGCACTTTGATCTGATTACTAAACAAAATAGTCTTTGAGAAGACACTGCAGAATCACTTAGTAAAGCAAGCTGTTGCCGGTGACAGTGATATATGGGACAGAGATGATGTATATACTGGGTGGCTTTATCAGTAAATCACTGACTCTATTTACTTCCCCTAGGAAAAAGATCTGTCCTGGAAAGAGAACTCTTTGTTAGAACCACTAGTAGGGGATTAATATTGGCAAAACATTCAATTTGGATATAGTCCTGCAGAAGATTCATAAAACAATAATCTAATAAATTAATAGACAAAGATTTAGCACATTGGCGGCATACAATTGCCTAGAGAACATTAAGATTCTTTATTAATTTCTTCACCAAATTATTTCTGTGAATTCAATTATATAGGTTCTAGCCACAAGCAACATATTTTCTCAACTAGAGGGAAAAATATGAGAAATTCTGAGTCCCTGAAAAATAGCTTTTCAATAACATGCAAAACATCAACACCATATAGACCAGTTGCTAATTAAAAAACTATTAAACAACAGTTAAAAGCCTTAGATGTCAATTTCCACATGCTCCAAACATCTTTACACATTTCTGATCTGCTTTAAAAGTTCCAGATAGGAGGCAGGCACTGCAAATCAAATATGCCAATCATTATTCCAAGTTAATGCAAATCCAACTGTTTCAGGAACAGAAACTGGAATAGTAAATGCTTCCTGTGCAGTTTCATAAGAGCAATGAAATGAGAAAGGCAAGAATATGTTTGGTACAGTGCAGCTTGCATCAAAGTATTTCAAATTTTATAGCTTTTGCATATTCACCACCAGCCTGAATCTCTCCACAAGTGAGCTCCAAACCCTTATGTGACATCACCATTCCTGGGCATCTCCACGTGGTTGTCCCTTACCTGATAGTGTCTCAAATTATTCTACCATCTGTCTCTCCCCATCTTCTCTTGCTATCCCTTCTCAGGGAATGGCACCATCATTTACCAGATTAGCGAGGGAAAACATCAAGGCATTGTTCTTGACCCATCTCTCAAATTCTTTCCCCACATTCAATCAACCACCAAGTTGTAAAGCTTTGACCTCCCAAGTATCTCTGCAACCTGTTCATTTTTTCCCATTCCCAAAGCCAGCATCCTGGTTCAAGCCATCTACTGCATTGTCTGAATTACTTTTTGAAATTTCCTTCGAGCTGCCTCTAGGCTTGCCCCTACATTTCCCTCTCACACTACTGCCAGTCATCTTTTCAAAACACAAATATGATGCTGTTATTCCTCTCCTTAAGCCTGCAAAGACTGCCAATGACCCTCCTGCAAAATGGCTTGCAAGGTCTTTTTGATCTGGCTCCTCTTTACCTCTCTTAGCCTCGTCTTTTAACCATACTGTTCCTCCAGCCATTCAGATTTCCCCAAACTGTTCTTTGCAACTCAACCTTGGTATATGCAACACCCTTGCCATAGTTAGTGGTCAATGGCCAATTATTTTCTAATTGGATTTTATAATGTGTGTAAAGAATTTCCGATCGCACTTTGTAATTTCACAAAGTTAACATTAAAATGGAGTCTCTCGCTTTATGTGTAGTTTTGGATTGAAGGGATAGAACAGGAGGGTAGTGATATTATTGGGTTGGGTGGTGCAGGGTTGACAGGTGGGAAGGGTGGGTTAGAAGGTCCAGGATACTGGGGGGAGGGTTGGGAGAGGGACCAGGCAAACACTGGGGATTTGTGGGTATGAGGTTGGAAGTACAGAGGTGGGAATGCTTTTTTGGCAATATGACAAGGAAGGGTCACTGGATTAGGGTGTTGGTTGGGGGGGCATTCGGGACAGGGCACATCTGGAGCAGGCTTCTAGGGAGTGTGTGAGTGTTCATTCTGTCATAATGCGTTGTTTCAGTGGGTGGAGACCCACATAATGAACAGGAAAGAGTTGGACTCCCATCTTTGGGAGGACTAATTTGTTCAGAAATAGACAGGCAGGAGTCTCTCAAGAGCAAGGGTGGTTCCTAATAGAGGAGGACAAACCAGTGTGTCAAGACCTCTTGTTGCATGTAACTATGAATCTTGTCATCCAATGAGTCAAGCCAGGGGGTCGTCGTGGGCCCCAGGGGCATGGACTGGGAGGAATAGAATAGATTAAACAGGGGGTATTTAGTGTTTAGTAGAAATGTTCTTCATTACCATACAGTAATGGACACAGGGCATGGTAAATATCATCAAAATTTATAAAAGTGTATGGTCAAACCATAGTGCAAACCTTTGGCAATGTTTGGTAGCTATGTTTCACTATTTGTGTATCAGTTATAACAATGCTACCATACACATATAAAAAGGTATTAATATGGGGGGGGAGGAAAGAGGGAGGATGTTGGATATATGAGAGTCTCCTGTACTCTGTGTGTGACTTTGCTGTGACCTAAAACTTCTTTGAAAACAAAAGTAAAAATAGTGAGA
>PVKH010009172.1:0-19004 GCA_004027955.1 Chaetophractus vellerosus
AAACAACAAAAGAGTTGTTCCTGGGGTTGACATAGAACCCTAGAGTTCTGCCTTCTCATCTTTTGGGAACAAAATTTGCAAGCCATGGTTCTAGTGATTGACAGAACACATTCACCAATCAAACAATTGAGTTCAAACGTCAGCTCTGGGTGACCCTTGGAAGCATCTTCCTCTCCCTGAATTTCAATTTTATCATCTCTAAAATGTAGCCAATAACCCCGTATCACAGATGGTTGAGAGGATTAAATGAGATGATGTAAGGAAGTGTTTAGCATAGTGCTTGATGTGTAAGAACAGCTGTGTAGGTGTGAGGAATTACTAGTGTTAATCTACCCTCCTTCTATTTCGGAAAGAAACTGTTATGGGGGAATGATGGGTGCAGTATGAGGCCTGATGGAAGAAAACCTGGTGCTGGTGACTAACTAACCACTCCCTTGAGGGAGCAGAACAAATGCTTTTTTGTAAACTGGGTTAAATCACTGCTCACTGTGGCTAAGAATGACTAATTCAGCAGGAGGGAGTTGGCCACCGTTGTGCAAGGCCTTGTTGGGAAGTTGATCTCTGCTTACAGAAATTCAGGTCACCAAAGAGTCCCAATCCCTGCAGTTCCTGCCATGACTCTTATCTTAAAAGAGATTTACTTGTTTGCATACACACAAAAATGTCCACCCTTCAGATATGCAAAATGCAATTTTGGAGGAATTCCATACAGACTTGTTAAAGTGAAATATACCCCACCTTTTGATTGCTAGTCTATTGATGTGCCAATTACTGTATAAGGCATAGAGACACTAGACTTGGTAGATGATAGATAATGGAAAATATGAACTGGAAAACACATGCAAAAACAAGAAAAATTATCCCCTTGGACCACAATATTTAACTTCTTTCATTTTTGCCCTTCTCAAAGCACAGTAGTGTTAGAAATCTTATAGGCATTAAGCAAATATAGCAATTTGTATGGCTTTTTAGAGATGGCTGAAATATGGTTCCTCATTTTTTATATTCTTTTTTACATATTGTTCCAGATAGGGTTGCAAAAGCAAAGATTTTGCAAGAAACAAGACCTCTTCTGCAAATGGTGTGCACCACTGAAGTATAAGAAAGAATGGACAAATAAACAAAGGTAAGATGGAAGATACTAATACTTTTCTGTGCTTATGTTTCATTTACCTATACTCATTTCGACTAGATCTGACCTGCTAACCCAAAATCTGGGAATATATCACCAAGGCCTGGCCAGGATCCTGCAAAAGGACCCAGGTTTTGGCTATTTCAGGAATACTATTACTTTTCCTAAGCATTCCTGACCCCTCTGACCCCTGGAAACACGTTAAAGCACATTGTTGAGAACTTGGCAATAAGATTAGGAGGACTGTCGCCAAGTATCTAACTCTTGTTGCAGATTCCCAAAATCCTGAGCCCTAGCTCTTGAGCTGTGGTTTCCGTCTACCTGTCAGGGGAATTGTTCTCCTGCCTGAAGGAAAGTTATATTCCCTACAAAATCATGTCACTCCCACTCTCCACACCTTCTATCTTGGGTCACTCAAACATGCTCCCTAAGAAGGCCCCCAGAGACAGAGAAACTGTCATTGTTTCCTCATTCCTTAACTTACATTGAGAGAGACAGGGGCAAGCCAGAACCTTTCAGGGAGCCCACTGCCTGCCAAATATGCTCTTTTTTTTTCTTGTAAGTTCTTAAAAAAAATTTTTCTTACTAGCAGAATTGTGGGTTTACAGAACAATCATGCATAAAATACAGGATTTCCATATACCATCGCAACACCAACACCTTGTAATGGTGTGGAACCTTTGTTACATTTGATGATAGCACTTTTTAATAATTGTATTAGTAATTAAAGTCCATGGTTTAACTTAGAGTTTGCTGTTTGTATAGTATACATGGATTTTTAAAAGATTTTTATTCCATTACCATATATACAATCTAACTTTTCCCTATTTGATCATATTCAGATATATACTTCAGCACTGTTAATTGAGTTCACAATGTTGTGCTACCATCACCACCATCCATTACCTAAACATTTCCATCATTCCAAATAAGAACCCTGTACACTTTCAGACTTAACTTACCATTTCCCATCCCTACCCTCCCTCCTGGTAACCTATAATCTAGATTCTGACTCCATGAGTTTGCTTATTTGAATTATTTCAATTCAGTGAGATTATACAATATTTGGCCCTTTGTCTCTGGCTTACTTCATGCAACATGAGGTCTTCCAGGCTCATCCATGGTGTCACATGTTATCAGGACTTCAGTCCTTTTTAAAGATGAATAATATTCCATTGTATGCATATGCAAAATTTTATATCCATTCACTGGTTGATGTACACTTGGGTTGCTTCCATCGTTTGGCAATTGTGAATAATGCTGCTATGAACATCTGTGTGAAGACATCTTTTCAAGTTCCTGCTCCAATTTCTTTTGGATATATACCTAGTAGTGGGATTTCCAAGTCATATGGTAGTTCTTTATTTAGCTTTCTGAGAAACCACCAAATGGTCTTCCAAAGCGGCTGCACCATTTCTAAGTTTGCACAAGCAATGAGTGTTTCTGTTTCTCTGCATCCTCTCCGAAACTTTATTTTCCTTTGTTTAATAGCAGCCATTCTAATGAATGTGAAATAGCATCTCATCCTGTTTTGTTTTTTGTTTTGTTTGTTTGTTTGTTTGTTTGTTTGTTTGTTGAGGTATCAGGGTCAGGGATTGAATCCAGGACCGCGTATGTAGGAAGCTGGCACTCAACCACTGAGCCACATCAGCTCCTCTGAGTTGGTTTTTTCATTTGTTTGCTTGGCTTTTGTTTTGTTTTGTTTTGTTTGTTTTTAGGATGCACTGGGAACCAAACCTTAGGACCTCCCATGTGAGAAGCAGCACTCAACTGCTTGAGCCACATCTGTTCCCCTCTCACTGTGGTTTTGATATTCATTTCCCTGATGTTAAGCATCTTTTCATGTGCTTTCTGGCTATTTGCATATATTTTTGGAGAGATGTCTATTCAAGTCTTTTACACATTTCTTAATTGGGTTGTTTGTCTTTTTGTTAAGTTGAAGGATTTCTTTATATATTCTGGATATTAAACCTTTATCAGATATGTGGTTTCCAAATATTTTCCCCCAGAGTTTAGGTTGTTGTTTTACTTTCATTACAAAGTCCTTTAAGGCATCAACGTTTTTAATTTTGATGCAGTCTCATTTGTCTATTTTTTCTTTTGTTGCTTGTGCTTTTGGTGTAAAGTCTAAGAAGACTTTGCCCAACACCAGGTCCTGAACAGGTTTCCCTGTGTTTTCTTCTAGGAGATTGATAATTCTAGCTCTTATATTTAGGTTTTTGATCCATTTGCAGTTAAGCTTTGTGTATGGTATAAGGTAGGGGTCTTCCTTCTTATTTTGCAAACAGAGATTCAGTTTTCCCTGCACGGTTTGTTGAAGAGACTATTCTTTTCCACCTCCATTGTAAAAAATCAGTTTACCATATATGTGAGGGTTGATTTTTGAACTCTGAATTTGATTTCATTGGTCTATATATCTGTCCTCATGCCAGTACCATGCTGTTTTGATTACTGTGGCTTTGTAATAAGTTTTAAGATTGGGAAGTGTGAGTCCTCCAGTATCATCCTTCTTTTTCAAGATGGCTTTAGTTATTTGGGGTCCTTCACCTTTCCATGTAAATTTGATGATAGGCTTTTCTATTTCTATGAAGGAGGTTGTTGGAATTTTTATTAGGATTGCACTGAATCAATAAATTGCTTTGTGTAGTATTGGCATTTAGTCTTCTAATCCATGAACACCATATATTTAAGTCTTTCATTTCTTGTACCGATATTTTGTAATTTTCTGTGTACAAGAACTTTACCTCCTTGGTTATATTTATTTCTAAATCTTTGATTCTTTTAGTTGCTATTGTGAATGGACTTCTTTTCTTGATTTCATGTTCTGATTGTTCATTGCTTGTGCATAGAAACACTACTAATTTTTGCATGTTGATCTTGTACCCTGCTGCTTTGCAGAATTGATTTATTAGCTGTAGGAGCTTTGTGTAGATTTTTCAGAACTTTCTGTATATAAAATTATATCATCTGCATATAGAGAAAGTTTTAATTCTTCCTTTCCTACTTGGATGCATTTTATTTCTTTTTCTTGCTTAACAACTCTGGCAAGAATTTCCAGTACAATGTTGAATAACAGTGGTGACAGTGGTCATCCTTGTCTTAGTCCTGATCTTAGAGAGAAAGCTTTCAGTCTTTCATTATTGAGTATGATGTAAGCTGTGGGCTTTTCATATATGCCCTGTATAATGTTTAGGAAGTATGCGCCTATTCTTAGTTCTCTAAATGTTTTTATCATGAAGGGTGCTGGATTTTGTCAAATGCCTTGTCTGCATCAATTGAGATGATCATCCAGTTTTTGTCCTTCATTCTTTTAATGTGGTGTATTACATTAATTGATTTTCTTGTGTTGAACCAACCTTGCATACCAGGGATAAACCTACTTGACCACGGTGTATAATTCTTTAATATCCTGTTAGATTCAGTTTGCTAGCATTTTGTTGAGGATTTTTGTATATTCTATATTCATAGGAGATGTTGGCATGTAGTTTGCTTTCTTATGGTAGTGTGGCAGTTTGAAATTGTTTTATGAATCCCAAAGTGAAAAAGATTATGTTCTTAAACTAATCTATTCCTGTGGGTATAGTAGCCTTTGATTGCATTAAATTCAGTTGAGTAGACTTTGATTTGATTACTTGATAAGATTGATTTAGGGATTTTGATTGGACTATGTCAGTGAAGCATGACTCGGGTTGAGTCTCTGCCCTCTTGCTGGGTCTGGTATAAATGGAGACACACAGAGAGACACACAGGAAGAGGGAGTTGTCATATTGATCCTGCAATGTGAGAAAAAGAACTCCAGTTTTACCAACAGCTGAGCTGTAAGGGGAGAAGCCATATGCCTGATAGCTTGCAGCTGAACTTGAGAAGAAAGTGGAGTACCCGAGACTGATAGAGAAGACCCAGAAAGAGACAAGTCCTATGTCTGGCTGCTCTCAGCTGTGTTCTGGGAGAGGAGAGATTCTGGAGCAGAAAGTAGAAAGATCAGGAGCCATCTTGCTTCAACATATGGCAGCTGACTTTGATGAGAAAGCATCTCTGTTGATGCCTTAATTTGGGCATTTCATGGCTTTGGAATTGTAAGCTTTTATCCCAAATAAATTCCCATACAAAAACCAACACATTTCTGGTACTTTGTATCAGCAGCCCTTGGCAAACTAAAATAGGTAACTTTATCTGGCTTTGGTATGAGTTTTTTTTTGTTTCCCAGGCAGTTGAGAGTAGATACCATGAAATGGGTTATCTTAACAATGGGGATGCTGACAAAAATGTCCAAATCAAGGCATCATCAATATTTTTGAATTTATTGAGACTTATTTTCTGACCCAAGTTATGATCTATCCTGGATAATGATCAACGTATACTGGAGTAGAATGTGTTTTCTGTTTTTGTTGGGTAAAGCATTATATATATTTCTGTTAGGTGTAGCTGGTTTAGAGTATCTTGTACTTCATTACCGGTCTTCTGATTAGATGTTCTGTCCATTATTGAAAGTTGTGTATTAAAGTCCCCTACTATTAATGAGAACCCTAAATTTCTCTCTTCAAGTCTGTCATTTTTGTTTCATATAATTTGGAGCTTTGCTGTTAGATGCATACATATTTATAATTGTTACATCCTCTTGTTGAATTATCCTCTTTATCAGTATGTAAGGATCATCTTTTTTCCTTCTGTTTTTAACTTAAAATATATTTTACCTGATATTTGTATAGCCACCCCATCTTTCTTTTAGTTACTATTAGCATGTATATTTTTCCCATCCTTTCTCCTCTGTCTACTTGTACCTTTAAATTTAAGGTGAGTCTCTTGCATACAGGATATAGTTGGGTCATGCTTTTTTAGCCATCCTGCCAACCTCTTCCCTTTGACTAGAGAGTTTAACTCATTTACATTTAAAGTCACTACTGAAAATACAGGACTTTCTTCTGCCATTTTCCTATTTAGCCTTTGTAAGTCTTATACCTTTTTTTAGACCCTTTCTCATGAATGCCTACTATTATATTTATTTAATTTTTTGTATTGTGCCATATTGATTTTCTTCTCATTTCTATCTGGATATATTTTCCATCTATTTTCTTTGAGGTTATGATGAGGTTGAAACTTAATATCCTCAATATGAAACAATCATATTTGGTTTGATACCAACTTAACTTAAATAGCAGGCTCATATGCTTTCCCTGTACCCCTATGGACCCCCCCCCCAAAGGCCTTATTTGGTATGTCCACAGTCCTTCTTCTTCTTTGATGTTTTCTGTATTTTCATCCTTTTCCTTTCTTGTTACCACATATCTTTGCACATTGTATTCCAAAAACATAGATTTATCATTACTTTTTATGCATCTGTAGAAGTAAGAAGTGGCATTACATACAAATCAATACAAAACAATAATACAGGCATTTAAAATTATCCAAATGGTTGCCTTTACCACTGGTCTTTATTTCTTTATGCCACTTTGAACCATTGTCTAGTATCCTTTCCTTTCAGTCTGAAGAACTCCATTTAGCATTACTTGTAGGGAAGGTCTAGTGGTGATGAACTCCCTCAGCTTTTGTCCGTCTAAGAATGTTTTAACTGCTCCCTCATTTTTGAAAGGAAGTCTCGCTGGTATACAATGCTTGGCTGGCAGTCGTTTTCTTTCAGAGCTTTAAGTATTTCAGTGCTTTGCCTTATTTCCTCCATGGTTTCTGATGAGAAGTCACTAATCAGTCTAAATGTGACTCTTTTTTTTTTAAAATGTAACATGTCTTTTCTCTAGCAGCTTTCAGAACACTCTCCTTGTCCTTTGCATTCAATAGTATAATCAATAAATGCAGGGTGTATTTTCTTCATGTATATACTGTTTAGTGTTCTCTGAATTTCTTGAATGTGGATGTTCTCATATTTTGATATGTTTCAGAAATTCTCTGTAATTATTTCTTTGAATATTCCTTCTCCCCCTTTCTCTCTTTCTTCTTCTGGGACACCCATAATGTGTATATTGGTGAGTTTGATGGTGTCCCATTGCTGTCTTAGGCTATTTTCACTTTTAATATTTCTTTTTTTTTCCTACTCCTCAGCCTGGTTCATTTCAAGAGTCATATCAGCAAGTTCACTGATTTTTTTCTTCTGCCAGCTCCAATCTACTCTTGAAACCATTCTGGGCATTTTTCATTTCAGTTATTGTGGGCTTCAACTCCATTGGTTCTGTTTGGTTACTTTAAAATTTTTCTATCTCTTTATTAAGACATATTGCTCATTTGTTGTTTTCTTGATATACTGTAGTTCATTTTCTTTCTTTTCCTTCATCTCCTTGAGCATATTGATGATCGTTATTTAAAAGGCCTTATTTGGTATGTCTACATTCCTTTCTTCTTCTTTGGTGTTTTCTGTATTTTCATCCTTTTCCTTTCTATGGGCGATAATTTCCTATTCCTTTGGCTTGTACTCTTTTGTTGGACACTGTACATTTTTATATTTTTAAATGTTAACTCTGGGATTTATTCTGAGAAGTCTGTTTCTTAGTTTTGTAACCAGCTGGTGATGAGACAGAGATTTTCTTGAGCTTCAGCCCTCATATCAAGCAGGTCTGCCCAAAGTGAATGCAGTATGCATTTCCTTATCTTTCTTGGCCTCTTTTTTATCCTGAGTTTTTGCTTGTTAGTTGTTTTGGAGTCCCCCTATTTACAAGAGTTTGGTTGTCCTCTCTGTTTCCCAGGAGACAGATTTCCCTCTCCTTGATGTTTGAAGCTCATAGGCTTTTGTTCCAGTCTGCTTGCCTCTATAGTTTTGACACTTCTTTTGTTATCTCAAGCTGCTTTTGCCTAGAGGGTAAATTCTGGGAGGAGAGTGCAACAGAAAGGACTTTCCCAAGTCAGGCTTTCCCAGCCAAATCAGATCCTGAGACCCATGAAGGGGATACAGACTAACTCCAAAGTGCCCTTGGAAGGGGATCAAGAAGGGTGCTGAGAACTTCTCCAATGCTTCCCTAAAGCTGAGTTTCCTGGCTTGCCCAGCAAATGCAGCCCTTCAGCTAACTATCCCCTGTAACCCTGAGGAAGCACAGCATCTTTAATTCTCCACTGCCACAACACCTGTCCAGGGCATGTTAAAACTATGATTACTGCTGCCCTTGTCCAAGGTGGATTGAAAAAATGGCTGCCACTGCCTTTGTCTAAGTTAGGTTGAAACCATAGCTGCCCTCAGAGCTGGGCCTCTAGCTATCCAAATTCATTAATCTAAATCTATGATAGTGATCAGTCCTGCCCACCCCTGTTCTTGAGGAAGAAGATTTTTATGTCTATTTCTGTCACCAGCAGCTAGCCAGGAGCTTGTCTCCACAGCAGCCTTCCATGAGAATGGGGGGTTAGGCACCAGTAGCTATCATGCAGAGAGAGCAATTTACTGTTCTTTAACATAATTTATCAGCCTCTTCTTCCTGCTCTTCCCTGGATGCTCTACAGTGTTCTTCTAGCTTCTGGAGTTTCAAAATAGTTGTCTCAGACAGTTCCTGCCTATTTAAGAGTTGTTTTGGTGGAAGGACTGAATCCTGGAGTGCCTTACTCTACCATCTTCCCACAATCCTCTCTCGTGTCTCTACTTTTAAAGAGCATCAACAAGCTTCAGTTGAACTCATAATCTCCCTTCCACATTTAACTATGCCTTGCTCTTCCTTTATGTACTTTCTAGTTCAGAAAATGTTGATACCACAATTTATCTGGCTGCCTAAGATGGAAACTTCATAGGCGTTTTCCCCATCCTGGCCCCCGATCAATCATCATTTCTACTATTTCTTCCTCTATAATGTCCAGTACTTTCCATACCCACTAACTCTACTAACATGTGTTGCTTGAATCAATGTCACAGCAGTGTCTTAGCAAATCATTCTGTCTCTAACCTCGCCCATATTCCAATCCTTTCTCAACTTCTGTCATTTTCCAGCTCAAAATGATTCAGTGGTTTCCTACTGCCTTCAGTATAAAATCCAATATTCTTAAATTGGCTTACAAGGCCTATAGTGATATGATGCCTCCTTACTCCAGAACATTTTTCCCATTCTCTTTTTTGCCTCGCTCTCCCTGTCCTGTCTCCAAGTTCTTTACATTTGATGGACACTACATTACTCCAGCTCTGAATGCACTCTCTTTGCTTCCAAGCCTTTGCATCTTCTCTTCTTTTTGTCTAGAATGACCTTTATCACTACATTTCCTCCATTCTCTGGCCAACTCCTGTTCATTTTTCAGATCTTAGATTAAATGTCATTCTCCCCCAGAAGCTTTCCTTGGCCTTCCATATACTGATTAGGTATTCCTCTTAGGTCTTCTCCTAGCACCATATTTTCCCCACCATAACACTTAGCATGCTCTATTGTAACTGCACATTTACTTCTCTGTCAGCTCATAAAGACAAAATTTGATTTCCCCCCCACTGTCTTATTCCTATTACCCAGAGCAAGGTGTTATGACTGAATAAATGAATAAGGAATGAATGCACATAAAGGAAACAAACATAAGAAAACATTTAAAAGAGTGATCAACTACTTCAAATGCATCTGAGAGAGTGGAGTGAGCTGAGAAACAGGAGGTGACTTTTGGTTCTAGTTATATGTAATGGTTAGTGACTGTGTGTATTAGTTTGCCTCAGGGCTGCCAATTCAAATTACCAGAAATGGGTTGGCTTTTATAAAGGGGAAATTTATTAGGGTAAAAGCTTACAGTTCCAAGATTGTGAAAATGTCCAAATCAAGGCATCATCACAGATGCTTTCTCACCAAAGTCTGCCACATGGTAAGGCAAGATTGCAGCTGATCTCTGCTGAGGTCCCTGCCTTTCTCTCAAGGCTCAACATGTCCCAGAGCTCAGCTGTGGACAATCAGGGATATGTCCCTTCTCTTCAGCCTTGAGCTGCTCCAAAGACCCAGACTCTTTGGGGCTTCATGACTCATTTTGGCTGCTGGCGATCTTTGAGTCCTCTGCCTCACATGAGCAGGTCAAAATGGTAGAGCTCCCTTTTCTGTGTGTCTTCTATCTTTCTGTGTCTCCATTTATATAAGACTCCAGTAAGAGAGCAGAGACCAACCTGAGTCATGCCTCACTGACATAGTCCAATCAAAAACAATCTAATCTAGTTATCTAATCAAGGTCCCTTAACTGAATCTAATGCAATCAAAGGGTCTCACACCCACAGGAATAGATTAGTCCAATAACATAATTTTTTTTTTGTATTCACCAAATTGAAACTGTCACACTGTGACAAGAGCACTTTCAGTGGAGTAATGGGGACAGAAGCCAGGATGGAGTGGGTTGAAAAGTAGTTAGGAGATGAGTATATAGTCAGCGTATGCAGTCAATTTTATTGAAAAGTTTTACCATGACAAGAGGAAGACACTTATAATACAGGAAAAGGAGGAAATTACTACAGGAACATATGGATGACATATTGAAGAAATTGCTTCTAAGGAAGGCAAAACTGTCCTTAGGGTCACACAAAAGGCAACACAAAAAAGTAAATTACAATTGAGCAAAAGTTCACAAGCACATTTTGAATCATAAATGAGTTAAAATTCCAGAAAGCATTCAGAAAGTAAATTTACAGTGTTTACAAAGGACTTAGCTGTCCTTTGTGTAGCAAGTAATAACTTTATTGGTAGATTTTGTTGGCCTGGTGTGGTAACAATATAAAGAGAAACAGCTGGCACATAGATCTAGGAACTTCTTTTGCTTTAATTTATTATTAAAATTTTAGGTCACAAAAGTATGAAGAGTCATACAACAAAGGGCCATGTATTTGCAGCTCACCTTAAGGAATAAAATATTATTAAATACAGTTGAGGATCTGATGCTTCTTGAATTTAAAATGACTTCTCTCCCAGATGTACAAATCTCCATTCAAAGTAAAATTCAAATTTTTGCATGAAAAATGTTTCCACTGTGGAAAGTCATAACCAATTTGTTGAAGTTTACATAGAAAATATTTTCAGTAAACAAAGCAGAGTGCAGTGTTTCAGAAAGAAAGTGTGAAGGCCGTGATGATAAAAGCAATGAAAGACCAGCAGATGTGCCCCAGGCCCTCCTCATTGTCATCAATCATAAGCCTGTCCTACTCCGCGGTTCCCAACCAGTACGTCTTGGACCCCTGGGGGTAGCAGAATTTATTGTGAGGAGACTGTAAATCTAAATACACATCCAGTATATGTAGACTAAATAAATAATATGCCATACACACACACTTCTGTTTTTTAAATATCTATAGATGAGGTGATGAATAAAATATAAATTTACTTTCTTGCTTCACAGAATTAATAGAAGCCTTTGATCATTATGTATTTTCTCATTCAGTAGACATTGAAAGTATAATTTTCAGCATTACATGGTCCTCCTACTAAAAAAATCTTGGGTTATTATACTAATAACTTATTGCTATTTGCGGGTAAAATGTAAAACCACTGGGCTATATTTAAAAGGGAAACAAAATGTTTTCTTTAGCGTTTTAACATTTTATTTGTATTATAAAAATTTTGTTCTTTAAAATGCTTGCAACGTGTCTCAACAAAAAAAATTATTTTATTCACTCTTTGTTTCTGCAGGATATATATATTTGCTAAAGCCCTCCGTATTCCATATTCAACACACCTAACACCATCAGATCTTGGAAAATGAAATAGTGCTTCTAAGGGCCAGTTCTTTTGGAGTCTGAGGGAGTTTCTCTCCCTTCTTTGAGCACTGATAGGAGTTTCCAGGATGGAGAAGCAGGGACAGAAATCTTGCCTTCCTTCCTTTTGCCAAGCCCTGAGCCCCCACTGAGCTGCTTTCTTCATAGGGAACCCCTGTTTCTAATTTGTCTGCCTATAGTGGGAATCTTCTTGTACCTTGTTAATCCAGTGAAACCACGTTTTGAAATTCAAGCAAAGGCTCCCTGCATGCTTACATCTGCCCAGGTACTTAGCACACACCTCTGGTTGAATATTGCTTGTTTTTTAGTTATTTGTTTCAAATGCACTTACATTCTCTCAACAAGAGAATAGACTACTTGAAATCTCTAAGCACACAATTCATATTATTTGTTGACTGGTATTGTCTGTTTGAAAAGCAACTCCACACTCTTGTCTCAAGTTCTTTCTCTGAACTAGTGCCTAACTGAGCATTAGAAATGCTCTTTCGAGTTTAGGCATGTTCTCCAAAAACTCTTCATGAAATATTTCTCAGAGTGAGACAGTCTACAAAATGGCAGTGACACAGCATCATTACCTTGAGGCAGAGAGTGAGAAATTGACTTCTTTATCAATTTTCTTTTAATTCTTCTGATCACACTAAGGAGAAAATCTGAATTTAGTTCTGGCATATATTTAATACTCCTCATAGTGTCCCTTGCCCTTTCTCCATTTTTTTTTTTAACAAAGAGAGTATCCAGGCCTCTCATTCAGAGTCTTTGGAACAAGATAACAACATTTACCTGAAATTTAAAGCATTTTTTAAGAGGTACCAGGGATTGAACCCAGGACCTCATGTATGGGAAGCAGGCACTCAACCACTGAGCTATATCTGCTTCCCAAAGCATTGTTTTTTATTCATTGTATATATATATTTTGTAACTACCTTCTATTTAAAGCAACTAATATACTTTTTCCATTTTTCCTGATATATTCTTTTTAAATAATAGAAAAAGTGTTATAAAAATATTATATAGCTAATTGGTAGTTTCATGGTATAGCAAAAACTAAGAAAGTTATTCAAGAAGTTAGTTTGTAAAAATCCTGCCCTATCACGAAGCAAAATATATTATCTGGGAAACATCAAATGTTAATCTGTAAACAGGAAATAGTTTGTCAAGGTAGAAAAGCCATTTATCACTCAACAACCTAAATAAGAGAATCCAGAAAAGGTTAGTTTCTGAGGCCACAGGAGGTGAGTAGGCATGCATAAGTCACCAGCATTCCGACTCCATGCTTTCTGCTACACTTGTATATGTGATTACCAACACCAATGGCCCCAGAGTCTTTGAATGTGAAGAACAGTAATAAAAGCATTATACATTTCATTCTGTTTTTAACCTGGCAGCGTTTCATTTCTCCCATGCCACAATGTCCTAGGATCCATTAACATGCAGGGTTAAAGATTACATTCTGAGATGCCGGCCAAACAGTTCTCAAGTGCATTACTCAGCTCGAGTCAGACGTCACAAGGGGAACTGGCTATCATTTAAAGTTAGTGGGTGTAAAACTTGCTGTTCCTTTCTATTTGTCTGTTAGATAATTCTGACTCTCCTTTTCCCTCCAGGATATGGCTGCCAAAAAGAATTAATCCCATACCTACCCCATTCACGATGACTTCTGAAACTAGAGAAGTAAATGTTTCTTAGTGCTAACTGAAACCATTTCCCCAAATGACTTCAAATAGCACGAATGTCTCTGCCAGTGATGGATAATTCCAGCAACACTTTTTTTTCCCCTAGCAAAGTGGAGATAGTGTCACATGTGGGATAAAGTGGGCTGGCGTCATTAACTTTGACGTTCCAGTGCTGGATCTCAAACTGCCAAGCTCTCTGCTCTGGAGCCAGCCACTTAACCTCTTTTTGGAAGTCAGCTTCCTCATGAATGAAACCTGCTTGCATGTACTTCTTGTCTAAGTAGCAGATAAGCAGATGATGTACAGAGTCAGGAGCCACAGCATAATCCACATTACAAAAGCTCTTTCTTTAGGGGTTTTCCAAGATTTTTAAATCACTGACCTTTATATACTACCCACCAATGTCAAGGACAACAGACAGACAGAGGTTCTTCCTGTTTCCAATGATTTTGTCTTGTTGGAAACGCTGAATTTCTAGATGTCTGCTGGAACTGGAAAACACTCCTTACTACCCAGAAAGGCAGTTTTTATAAAACATACAGGCCATTTGTTACTTGTAAAACATACTGTGCCTCTTGGTATGGCTTGAAATATAGAGAAGACACTCATGTATCTACTTGGTTTGAGCATAGATAGTAAAGTTTGATACTGGAAATACACAAAGATGACAACTGTTATCTTTTTGCCTTGGCCGTTGCTGAAGAAATGGATTGGATTGAAACTGGTATATGATGAGTGGTAAGGGGCACAGAGAAACACAGACTCCATTTTAAAGTGGCAGGACAGAAGTGGTGTTTTATGTGGACAAAGTGGTTTGTGTACTTGAGCCAAATAGCATAGAGCAAGAAGCACTCGGTTCTCCAGAACTCCACACCATACATTTTTGAGTCCTTAGAGTAATTTCCTACATAATGCTCTAGTACACTGAAAAAGCAAATTGACTTCCAACACTTAATTCACATTTAAACAAAAGCACAGCCTACATGGAATATTTTAGTCATGTAAAATTCTTTGTTGTCCCATCTTTATTAAGGGACTAACTGGATTAGATTTAAATTCCTCAGACGTAAAGTAAAAGATATTTCATGCTGAATTACAATGTTTGTGCCCATAAAAAGTAATAAATTATTATTTTGTAAAGCAATTTGTAAACCATGCCTTGATTCTGAGGGGCAGAAGAAACAGGTGATGACTGGCAAGATGAATGAGAAACCGTGTGTGAGGAAGAATGCAATGGAATGAAATTAAAGAAGTCCAGAGGACGCTTTATTTTGTGCCTGATATGGCCCAATCTGTTGAATCATTTGACTTTTCATTCAACTCATTAGAATCAGCCTTCAACAAAGCTTTCCATTAGGTAAACTACAAATGGTGTTTCGATGTGTTTGATGAGGTTTTCCATTTTCTTTCTTTGGAGCTTCAAAAACACCTTCCAGTAATTGATATAATTGTAGTCCATTTACACACTTGATTTCCTTTGCTTCTCTCTAACCTTGATTTTGGGCTGAATCTTCACAAGGGGAAGTAGCACTGGTATTAATCCTAACTTGGCAGGTTTACTGGGTTCCACCCTAGCAGTCACCAAAACATTTGGGTTTAGTTAGAGCACCAGTTGTTCATCATGTCATAAAACCAAATGTCTTCTCCATCCCACAATAACCTGTTCATGGGCCATAGGGAGAGTGAAAGAAGTGTGAATAGACTCATTGAATAATAGTGCAGACCATCTCAGACATTTAAAAAAAATGTCTCAAGCACATCCATTTTTTGAGCCTGTTGGAATATTAAATACATATATAGAAATGATAAAACAGGGTTGCAAAACTGTGGCACATTTAAAATACTTAAAATCATGCTTTTAACACACACAAAAAAATACACTTTTTTGAAAGGTAAGATCAGATGGCGAAATTTCAGATCTTTGTGAATGTAAGGCTGAATGACTAAAATGACTCATCTGATAAACCCTGCCAACCAACCATTAAAGTTCCTGTGCATAGCTAGAAATTCCAGGATCATTTAGCCTCATGTTGTAGATAAAGAAACTGAGGCTAAAGAGTATAAATGGTGTACTTTAAAGCACAGCCACTTAGTTGGTTAAAAAGCATATCTCGGGGTTCACCAAGTTGGTGGTGTAAGATGCTCCAGGGTGCCATTCCCCACAGAATCTTTGAACAACTAGCAAAAACTGGCAGAACCATCTTCTTCAGAACTCTGGAAAACTGTTAAAGGGCTGTGGTACCTGGGAGAGAGGTAAATCAAGAAAACACAGTTTTAAAAATTGACAGGGAACTTTGTATTTTATATACTTTTATGCATGATTTTTATGTAAACTCACCATTTCTCTAATAATAATAATGAAAATTCCATGGAACTGCTCTACACACTGAGCCCTAAGTTAAACCATGGACTATAGTTAATAGTAAACATATAAAAATGAGCTTTCATCAATTGTAACAAATGTTCCACACCAATGCAAGGTATTAATAATTAGGTGGTATGTGGGGGTCCTTATTTTATGCATGATTGTTCTGTAAAGCCACAATTTCTCTAATAAAGAAAAAAGAAAAAGGCTATAAAAGTCCTAGTAGAAAATGTAGGGAAGCCTCTTTAGGACCTTGTGTTAGGCAAAGGTTACTTAGACTTTCCACCAAAAAACATGAGCAACAGCAACAAAAAATTGATCAATGGAGCTTCATAAAATTTAAAAACTTTTGTTCCTCACAGAAGTTCATCTTGAAAGTAAAAAGACAACCTTCAGAATGGAAGAAAATATTTGGAAACCACATATCTGATAAAGTTTAATATCCAGAATTTATAAAGAAATCTACAACTCAACAACAAAAAGACAAAGAATCCAATGGGCAATGCAGGTTTCCAGGGGCCAGGATGGTGGCAGGGAATGAAGAGTTAATTCTAAATGGTGCAGAGTTTCTGTTTGGGGTGACGGGAAAATTTTGGTTCTGTTTAGTGGTGCTTGGTAACACAACATTGTGAATGTAATTTACATCACTAAATTATATATCTGAATATGGTTAAAAGGAGAAATTTTAGGTGGTATATACATTAGTAGAATAAAAATTTAAAAAAACACCATAAGACTATACAACACAAACAATGAACCATAATGTAAACTTTGGACTACAATTAATAGTACAATTATAATAATATTCTCTTATAAATAGTAACAAAGTTGCCAAACAAATGCCAAATGTTAAAAATGGGGATGCATTTATGAGAAATTTGTATTTTCTGCATGATATTTCTGTAAACATACCACTTTTCTTAATAAAAAAAGAAAAGATAAAAATTAGTAGGAGAACCTTGTGACACATTTGCTGATACTTCCCCCACTCCTCCCTGATTCAGCGTGGAGCCAGGCTTCTCTACCATTGTGGGTCCCTGGCCCTGTTCAGGAGGGAGCAGAATAACTCGTTTGCACATACTGTGGAGACTGTATGTCTATGTCAGTCTATTAGGTAGCAGTCTATAAGACTGAACCAGGAAATTAATCTCAGACTCTGGTTCCCAAAACTTGCCCTGCCGGCAAAAGCAGCTTGCTGACTGCTCAAACAGTGTAAGGAACAAGTAGGTCAAAGTGGCCTGGGGTAAAGGATTACCTGCTTGAAGTCATCCACTACAGCACCTTAGAAAGGGAGAGAGTCTATTTCATAAGGGGTAGAGAGCACATTTCCCCTAGAAATGGGGGTATTTATAAGACCATGAGCAAGTAAAAGCCCAGGAGAAGACACTGTATCTGAAAACATGGAGATGACCCTGCACTTGACATTCACCTTATGCTGGTCTTCTTGATAGAAGGGTTATACTCTGAAAGACTGTGAAATTTTATTTTTCCACTTGTTAGCACCTGGTACTCAAGGAAATTCTGTCATATCACTAACTGGATACAAACTTATGGAACAGACAGCTTAGGGAATAAATGTCAGTTAACACTTTAAAATATTAAATTGTACAGCATGCAACAAAAGATTACAGAAAAAATGAACAGGAAATGATGGCCCATCCAAAGAATAGATAAAAACCAGAATCCATCAATGAAGAAGACTAGATTTTGGACATATTGGACAAACACTTCTAAAATGATCCTCAATATGCACAAGGAGATAAAGGAAAACACAGAGAAAGCACTATAGGATATTAGGAAAATAATGAATAAAAAATTGGAGAATCTCAATAAAGAGATAAAATTTTTTAAAAGGAACCAACAGAAGTGGAGTTGAAGACCATAATAACTGAAATTAAAACTTCTCTAGACACTTTCAATAGCAGTTTGGAGCTGGCAGAAGAGAGAATCAGTGAACTGGAAATCAAGACAATTGAAATGATTCAGGCTGAGGAATAGAAAGAAGAGAGTGAAAAATGAATTGAGCCTAAGAGACCAGTGGAACAATACTGAGCATACCCTTATAAGCACTATAGGAATCCCAGAAGGTGAAGAAAGAAAGAAAGGGGCAGAAGGAATATTCAAAGAAATAATGGCATAAAAATTCCCAAATTTAAGGAAAGACATGAAAATATATATTCAAGAAGCCCAACAAACCCCAGACAGGATAAAGTCGAAGAGAACCATGCCCAGGCACATAGAAGTCAAACTGTTGAATGCCGAGGACAAGAGAGTTCAGAAAGCTTCAAGAGTAGAGTAATGTGTTATGTACAGGGGAATCTCAATAAAATTAAGTGCCAATTTCTCATGGGAAACCATGGAGGCAAGAAGGCAGTAGGACAAAATATTTAAAGTGCTGAAAGAAAACAATTGCCTCCAAAAAATGTTATATCTGGCTAGACCATCTTTTAAAAATGAGAGTGAGTTTAAGACTTTCCCAGATTAAAATTTTTTTTCTTTTGCCATCACTAGACCTGTGCTATAAGTAATTCTAAAGGGAATTTTTCAGACTGAAAGGAACGGACAAAATGCTGTGGATTGAACAGGCATAAAGAGATAAAGGCCTCTAGTAAAGATAACTCTAAGGATAATCATAAATGCCGGGACTATTATATTGTATTTTTTGGCATGTAACTCCACTTTTTACTTCTTACAGGTTCTAAAATGTAAATGCATAAAAATTAATGATATACCTATGGCTTTGGGCATGCAATGTTTAAAGACATAATTTGTAACAAGTAAAACAAAAAAGTGGGGGACGGAGGGTATAGAAACAGTGAATGTATATGGAAAAGGTTTTGGTAATGGATGGTGGTAATGGTCACACAAAATTATAAATGTAATTAGCAACACTGAGTTATATATTTGAATGTGCTTTAAAAGGGGAAATTTTAGTTTCTCTATGTTACCAGAATAAAAAGGAAAAAAAAACAACCACCACCATAGGACTGTGCAACACAGTGACCCCTAATGTAAACTATGAACTATAGTTCATGGCATAATTATAATAAAATTATTTCATCAATTGTAAGTTACCACACTAATGTATAATGTTAATAATAGGTAAAACTGTGCATGTAAGTGAAGGTATATGGGAATTTTGTGTTTCTGCATGATTTTTTAAAATAAACCTACAATTTCTCTATTGTT